>MU912888.1:47538-59423 GCA_036418165.1 Cooperia oncophora
GACTCACGATGCTTCTTCTTCTCCCTAGCGTTAGTCCCGCGCCGTCGCAGGGTCCGCTGATCTTGTTAGACGTCGCCACTTGTTCCGATCCACTGCATCTTCTGCTGTGGCTTTCACTTTTCTTTGGGCTCCCTCGTTGTGGTCGCTTGCCCTCACGACTACCTCGAGTTTCAGGTTGCCTTCCTTATTGGGTGGTCTTCGGGCCTCCTCAGTACATGACCGTACCATCGCAGTCGCTGCTCTCGTGCCTTCAGCTGGATAGGAGCCGTCTGTGTGACTGCTCTGACGTCCTCGTTTCTGACTCTGTCGAGTCGTGTCCAGCCGCAGGCCCATCTCAGCATCCTCATTTCAGCTGAGTGGAGCTGCCTTTCATGGTTCTTGCAGATAGGCCAGCACTCACTGCCGTAGAGCATTGTAGGCCTTACCACAGCCCGGTACACCTTGCCCTTGAGCGTTCTCGAGCACCGCCGGTCGCACAGGATGCCAGTGGACTCCCTCCATTTCATCCAGGCTGCGTTGATTCGGGCCGTCACCGCCTGGTCCACAGCTGCATCAGCTGCTAGGGATGTGCTCTCCCAGGTACTGTGAAAATCCTCGACCGCCTTTTTGATGTGCCTCGTCTCATGTGCGATGCTACGCGATGAAACTTCCGGCGCACTCTTCGGAGCTTCAGGGAACTTGGTCTTCTTGTACAGTTAAGCCGGAAGTCCTCATTCGCGCAAGCGAGCAACATCCTGCACCGCTGCACTTGTCTGAAGTTCCTCCTGCTGTGCTGTCGCTATCTGGGCGATTGTCGTCAGCATTAGAGGATGGTTTTTCAAGCGGTCCCTCCATGACTTCTTTTGCCATGACATCTAGAGTCAGGAGGAAGAGGAACGGGTTGAGGGCTGACCCTTGGTGTACCCAACCGTAATGTTTACCTCCTTTGTCAAGCCGTGAGGGGTGCGTACAGCTGCTCTAGCCCCATCGTACATGTCCTTCACTATGGAGATGAGGTGTTCCGGAACGTTACGTTCTCTGAGCGCTCTCCAGAGTACAGGCCTTGGCAGGCGGTCGAATGCCTTCTCAAGGTCCAGGAAGGCTAGGTAGCAGGGTCGCCGCTTCTCTCGGTACTTCTCCATCAGCTGTCTGGCGATGAAGATGGCATCGGTGGTGGACCTCTCGGGCATGAAGCCGAACTGTTCCTGCGAGATAGGGACAAGTTCCCTCAGCCTAGTGTTGACCAGGCGCTCGTACAGCTTCATGGTATGGGGAGTCAGCTTGATCCCGCGGTAGTTGGAGCACTCCGTCGCGTCCGCCCTTTCTTGTTGAAATTGGGAACGATTGTGCTGCTCCTCCACGCATTCGGCATCCTTCCTTCAGCTGTTACGTTGTTTAGGAAGTGCGTGAGCCAACTCACTCCCATGCTCTCCAAGGTCGTCCATGCACGCTATCGTACCAGCCCCGTCGGACGCCACTGCTTTTCCCCAGCTTTCATTCTCCCTAGCTCCCGGCGAACTTCATCCTTCGTCCAGGGAGTGATGGGACCTGCCGTCGCCTCTATCTGTGGGCTATCCTTGCGAGGGAATTCTTCGTTCAGAAGTCCCTCGAAGTATTCTTCCCACCTCTTCCTGACTTCGGCTGGTTTCCTGAGAATGGCCCCGTTGCTGCTCTTTACACTGTCTTTAACGACGGCCTGGATTTCCTGAGCTCCGCGATGCCGAGTTTAGCCAGGCGCGAAAGAACCGACACTTGTCCCTTCCTCGGCCTTCCACATTTGTCGTACAGGGCGTCCATTTCCGTATTCTTGGCCTTAGCAACGGCCGCCTTAGCGAGTCGCTTGCAGCTCTTGTAGGCAGCGTAGTCTTCTGGGCTCCGTGTCTTTTGCCAGCGTTTGTATGCTTCCTTCTTCTGCTTGACGATCCTCTGGACTTCCTCGTTCCAGAACCAGGCTGCCTTGTCCTCCTCTGATTAACACTCGCGTCTCTCCAGGCCTCCCTTGCAGCACTGTAGGATGACCTCTGCTGCGTAGGTCCAGGTGTCCTGGACTGGCCCATGTGGGTCTGGGAGCCCAGCCTCCAGTATTCTTCGGCCGAGGCTATCCTTTTCTACCCTGCCCATTTTCCACCACCGAATTCTTCGCTCTGCTCTGACCCTTGTCTTCTTGGGGAGGTCTATGGCGATGTCTGCCAGGAGAGGCCTGTGCTGAGGGCCCAGCTCTTCCCCAGGCAGTACCTTGATATCCTTGATGGTTTTGAGAGACGATCTTCTGACCAGGACATGGTCGATTTCCGTTGTCTCCCTCCACTGCTGTAGGTTACCTTTTGGGTCCTCCTTTTCGCGAAGAAGGTGCTGCAGATTGCTAAGTCGTAGGCTGTTGCTAGATCAAGGATTCACGTCCTCACCTCATGCGTTCCGCTTTGTCCCTATTCCTTGTCGCTCCGTGCAACCCCTTTCCTAAGACCCTTCTTCCTCCCACATGGCCAATTTATGATCTCCGAAGCTATGGGTGAGATAGTCCTCTCTTCCCGGAACCGTGAATCTTATGGGCCTGCGTGTTCAGGTCAGGTAGAACTCTCTTTTCGGCTTTTCAGAGCATACCGGATTGTGGTGCTGTAGCACGGTCAGACTGTCCGCAGTAAAACCCTCTTCGTGTCCATTCTCACTCCCATGATCCGGTCACTGATCCTGTTCACAGTGGAGACGCAGTCCTTGAGGGATTCTGCCACCGCTATGGCAACGCCATTCCGTTTGGTGTCTGCTCCATTGTAGAAGAGTTTGACGCCTTCTCCAATCTCGCGGGCCCTTATCGCACCCTTCCATCGCGTTTCCTGCAGGCATAGGACTTGGATATTCCTGCGTCTCATGAGGTCGGCAACCTCACGAGACTTCCCGGTAAGCGACCCCACGTTCAGGGTCCCAAAATGTCGATACTAGTTCTTTGGCCGAGGTCGTTTCACGAGAGAACCTCGGCACCCCGCCCATACTGACCAGCAGAACTCGGGCGAAGGTTCTGCGCGCGCACTTCGCGTGCGGGTCGACCGTCCTAGTTTTACACTGATTCAATTGCGACTGATTGTTCGCAATAGTAATCAGTGTAAAAGATGATGTGATATGTTTTATTGAGACTCGATGAACTTAAGGATCTGGAAACTCGGGTGATGGATTGGCCACTCGTTGAATTTTCGGATCGGAGAGTCGGCCAGGTATATTTTCTCCTGTACCTCAAACGCCCTTACGGGGACTTCGACTATTCAGCGGGAATCAGCATTCAAAAGAATCCGGAACATATTCAAAAGTCTGATATTTTCAGCATCTTGAGAATCGAAGATGTTCGGTTGCTGGGCGGTGGCCGGAATTCTGTTTAGCCATGTTCTCATGTTAGCGGTTGTTAGCGAGTGAATGTCTTCAGGGTTAAAGGCAACGAAATTTCCATCAGTATCGCCGCAAAATCTTGTCACTTGAGGAGGTAGTCTAGAGGTAGTTCTAAAGGCTTACCAACACTACTGGGGAATACCACAACCAAAAATTGAGCCTCTGATTCCATATTCATCCTTAGAATTGTTCAGGAGTGGGCGTCCGCCTGCTGAAATTGAGCCTTTTTTCTCGCTTTAGTTGTGCTTGTTGATTTAAACGACACTTCTAGTAGATTAACCCCGCGTTTTTATTGTTTTCTCGCAATATGTGACTGGAGAATTTCTTCCCTACTATACGCAATAGGTGCTACAGCTTTACTTATAGAAAAAACAGAACAGGCGCAGTGCTGCACTAACCTATACCCTCCGTACCCAGCGACTCCACCTTCAGAAGGCTAATGAAGTGTGACGTAGTCGCTCCAAAAAAGTGGTGTCTGCATTGGGTGGAGCTAACGCAGAGAAGACTAGGAGCTTTTAAGTGATGGTACGATAGTGACTATATCACCTGTGTTCTCAGCCATGAAACTCATTTCAAAGACACTCGTAGGCAGCGCTTTGGACAACCTATTGCAAAGGTGACGAGTAATGAACTAATGACTAGCTGTCGGCTTACCCTTCACCATCCACAATGCTCGCTCAAGCTTGCTGTCGTAAGCTCCAATCTCCTCCTCGATTTTGATTGCGGTAACTAATTCAGGTGATGTGTTCTCCGGTCGAAGAAATCCGCGGCCCACCCATACAGGGGTGTGTAGCAACAGAATCGTCCGGTGCAGCTGGTGGGCGTGGCCTGCGACATACTTGCGGCGAGAAGACGAAGCGTGCTTCTGGCGGTTTGAATAGGGTTATTGAAGGGAAGGTAAATATTGATATCACCCAGGATCGAGTCTTGTGTTCAGTTACGGTTAAGTTTTCAGTTAGAGCATGAAAACGTTCAATAGCGCACGGAATTCACGGGGGTTCAAACATTTGCTCTGAATTGTCATCTTTTACAGCAGCTCACAGAAAAACTTGGCCATCCGTCTATTATTGACGCTGGCGACTGCGCAAATCATGTGAACCACATAAACATAGGGAGAATCACGGCCTTATGTGATTACTTTTGTATCTGTTCGCGCCGCGTGCCGCGGGCGCTGCCCGGACGATTCTGTTGCACGCCTCCCCCTGGACTTCATTGCTATATGTGTATATGAAATCTAATAAATGAAAGATATACATACAGTCAACTCATATCATTATGATACTCAGTATTTCTGGATCGGGCGGTCTATTTACCCCATAGTATTCTTTTTCATTTTCTAATCGTCTTCTTCGGAAGTGTAAATTTTCGATGCTTAGGCCTAAGGCAGCAACTTCGCGACGGCCGCGCTTCGGTCGCGCGCTTGACACGATCAGTGCAGTCGAACGCATGCGCATCGATAGTCGAATCGCGCGGCCGACGCGCTGCCGTCTCGAAGTCTGAACGCTGCTTAAGTCCAAAGGCACATCAATACAAGGTCAATGAATGAGTGGTAGTTGATTTGAACTGTTAGAAAGTTCGACTGGTCTGTTAGCAGCGTGAACGCTTTCATAAAAACTATTGAAATGCATGGCATTCTTTATTGAGAATCTGTTCAGATTTTGCAGAATCCGCATGTTCTTGGACATTTGAGCCACATTGTTGGTCCTAATCGGTTCGTGCAACTTCCTTTATTCTTCTGTATGACGCACATCACACTTGGCACTATATCCTCGCAATCCTTCTGAAACGAAAGTCCTATTTGAACTTAGAGGGCTAAACGTTGCTCTAGAGGTAAAGGGATAAATCCCCAAGACATGTATGATGAATACGCCTAACAGGGCAGAATTATGCTCCTAAGGAGGCGCTGCGAGGCGCCTTCCCCAAGAAAGGTACCCTTGTAGCCAGGGTACAGCATCGTTGTGTCAAACCCATGTGAGGGGTCGTATCAATTTTTTATATGCTCTACATGTATTTTGTACGGGATATACGTTGCATAATAACTATATATCCCCCGCTCGACAACTTTTTCGCCGACTATATACTCATCCGCTCGTCCGTCGGCGAAGAAGCC
Organism: Cooperia oncophora; assembly: GCA_036418165.1. NCBI lineage: Eukaryota > Metazoa > Nematoda > Chromadorea > Rhabditida > Trichostrongylidae > Cooperia > Cooperia oncophora. The sequence goes on from MU912888.1 coordinate 53,003, forward strand.
GTGGAGGCGGAGGAGGGGGGGGGGGGGGGTCGTGCCTGGACCCCATTCGAGGGGGGGGGGCGTACTCACACCGACATTTCGCACATCCCCATGCTGTACCCTGCTTGTAGCGTCCTATCAAGTTGCAACACACCGACCCTGATACCCACCGCGCCCTTCCACCCACAACTGGACGAACGCAGCTGAAAGCATAGAAGCTCATTAGGATTCTCAGTTTACCTTTTCTTATCCGGTGGCACAGTTATAGTCGCAGGCTTTAGCCACATCTTGGGTCTGCGCTGCAAATTTACAGTAATGATGATCTCTGGGAACGATAGGGGGGTCTGACGGGAACATGGCTCGGAGCGCAGCCAGATGAAATTTCCCACCAGTTGTATCGTGCTCAGGAGGGCATCATCGACGGGGAAGGAGCGCCCTGTCTGGCTGCACTCCAACACGTGCTGCGACACACACGCCCTATCGTTTACTGGGATCATGATTGCACTGACTCCTAAGTCGCTCCGTTCGTTCCATAGCATTTCGCTAAATTCCTGGGATCCCGTCACTAGCGATTGTCGTTAAAGACACATAGTACGCTCATACACATTGAGGGTGTATGAGACTATCAGCCCCCCAGATGTCGATGTGTCGTGGTCCCCCCGCCCAAACATGCCCAGGAATGGAGATACAGGGCCGTGAAACACGCTAATTCTTCCATGCTCCGCCCACTGCCTTTTTACGGCGCAGATTCCCGCCGTTCATAACATCCGTTGCAAGCGCGCCTGTCGCGTGCGGCTCCTTGGCACTTTGCCAAGTCCTTTAATTGCGCTCTCAAATACAAGTAAAACGCAATTTCCTGATGCGGATAACATTGGAGGTGCTACAAAATAAGAGCAGAAGATGATGACGAGGGTCAGAACCTAAAAGCAACTGTGCCACTTCTGCAACATCCCTCGGAGGCCACGTATTTCCACGAAACATGAAAATAAAAACGGCATACTCGTTAGTTTAATACAAGCAAGACGCAATTTCCTGATGCGAATAAAATTTAAGGTGTTGCTCATGCTTCAAAATCCATGTACAAGGAGATGAAGATGACACAGGCTAGAAATGAAGCACAACGATGTAAATGTAAACAAAACAAAAATGAAAAAATCAAGGAAAGGCAAATTAGATAAACTGGCCTGTAAATTTCTACGATCCGGCGCCAAAGCCATAGAAATACTTAGAACAAACGAGTGGGACGCTTGGGCTGTTTTTATTTTCATGTTTTGTGGGAATGCGCGGCCCTTGATGGATACTGCAGATGCAGCCGAGTTGCTCTTGAGTTCTGCCCCTTGTCATCATCTTCTGCTCTTATTTTGTAGCACCTCCAATGTTATCCGCATCAGGAAATTGCGTTTTACTTGTATTTGAGAGCGCAATTAAAGGACTTGGCAAAGTGCCAAGGAGCCGCACGCGACAGGCGCGCTTGCAACGGATGTTATGAACGGCGGGAATCTGCGCCGTAAAAAGGCAGTGGGCGGAGCATGGAAGAATTAGCGTGTTTCACGGCCCTGTATCTCCATTCCTGGGCATGTTTGGGCGGGGGACCACGACACATCGACATCTGGGGGGCTGATAGTCTCATACACCCTCAATGTGTATGAGCGTACCATGTGTCTTTAAAATCAAGGGGGCAGGGGCACGCGTAATGTGGGAGGTACCGCGTAATTAAAGGGGTGGACATGGAATCCCCATTTTTTGCCTCCTTCTTTACCCCTGTATGTTCTCGAAAGTTCCCCAGGCCGCACCCTTCCTCCTGCTCAGCTCTGGTGCTAATTCAATCATCATATTGATTTTCCGTCCCAGGTACACACAGCTAAAGCATTCAGAGATTCCCTTCCGTTAAACTATTCTGGAACATCAAAGCCCAGTCTCTTTTTCATGAACACCGTCTTTGTTAGATTCAGCTGCAAATCGGTTTCTGCACATGCGCAGTCGAACTCACCCTGCATTCGCTCCGCTTGCTCGATGTTTGGTGTTATCAGGACGACGACGTTGTGATGTAGTTGCTGGCTGTTGACCTTCACTGCCCATGTCTTCCCATTCCAGTTGACGCATGACGTTCTCGAGAGAGGCGCTGAAGAGCTTGGGCGAGATGGTGTCGCCCTGTCGTCTATCCACATCGATGATGATCTCCTTGTAGAATGGTGAGATCTTGGTCGTGAAGTTGCTGTAGAGCTCACGAAGAATCCTGATGTACTGAGTAGGAATACCCTGGTTGCCCAGGGCTTCGATAACCGCTTCTGTCTCAACGGAGTCGAAGGCTTTCTTCAAGTCGATGAACGTGAGACATAACGGCATCTTGTACTCTCGCGATACTTCGATGAGCTTCGTTACCGTGTGGATGTGATCGATCGTGCTGAATCCTCTTCGAAACCCTGCTTGCTCGCATGGCTGTCCTTCGTCTAGTGTTCTGCCAATCCTGTTCAAGGATGACGACCACAGACAGCAGGCAGATTGCGCGAAAATTCCTAATGCGTGCAGTCTCCTTTCTTGTACAGCAACACCTGAAGTCTTGTGCTCTGAGAGGTAGTGCGTGGGGTGAGCAGGGGTTTTGACGGGAGCTGGCGGAAGATTCTTCAGATATTGAGATGTCAGAGTCTGATCCTGTCGGGACCGGGTGCCGTACGATTCTTCACCGACGAGATGGCGTGTCGGACTTCGGAAGAAGCACTGCAGGAACGACATGTACATCCTGCTCCACACGACGCGATGGCCTGATAGCCGTAGCCATCGAAGAGATCAGAGTAAAAGTCGTGGTTGCCTCCTCTTTTGCCCTTCGGAATGCAAGGATTGTACCGTCCAGGCGTCAGGGGCCGATCATCTGGATCTTACATTGGCGATTGTTGCGCATGTTCTTCCCAGCCTCTTTTGCTTCCACCAAAACTGCTGCTCTTTCCATCGCTTCTCTGCATAAGTTCGCAAGCTCAGACGTCAGCTGGTAATTGCCTGCGGCTCGTGCGGCTCCACGTTGGCGAATCAGCTCGAGAGTTTCCAGAGATAGACGCTTCTTGGTAATCTTGGAACCCTCTGACTTCTTGGCGCAGTCGTGAAGATGTGCAACAAGCCATTCGCACTTCTCGCCAATATTGTCGGTAACAGATTCGAAGGAGTATAGACCAACTCTACGAGCCAGTTGATGAGTTTACTGTCGTATTGAGACAAAAGTGATTTGCAGCTGCGGTGTAGTTCAACCAAATTCAATCATTTTGAATTCTTGTGCGGCCAACTCAGTCAAGCTCCATATTGAGGCCCAGGAGCGATTGTAGTGCCTCACACACACGCTGTTATTGCTCTATACTTTTCTGATATTGCACCTACCCCTTCAGCACACCCTCACGTCGCGGATTTCTTCACATATGCTCTATCCCTGTGCCACCGTCTGCCGTCACGTAGGCGTATTTATGTGAAAATGAATGCACGCTGTAGCTATGAAAGCCCTGATAAGCCTTTTCGCCTTCATTCCAGCACAGTAGTTACATAGACGTTGTTTTGTAGCATTTTTCTACGCTTCCCAATGCAATGCTACGACAGTGGTTCCTTACTATGCGTTGTTTGCTTTGCTCACTGAGAGCGATGGCTTAAATTGTGCGGTTCAGGAGAGAGCTCGTCCATCGCTTACCAGCGAAAAAATCTCTTCATACTGATCAGAACATCCCCGGGCCAATAAACAACAGAAGGCAATGTTCAATAGGTGGCTCAGTTATGAAAGAAATTGCCAGAGGTTCTCATTTATTTATTCATGACGGCCATGTCAGCGTGACGTCAATTGCAGAGAGTCCAAGAATCGCCCAGGGAAATCCCAAAATTGAAAAAGTTGATGAGGAGCTACCCACTTTAGAGGAACCCTACAACTAGTGAAAAGTTGGCTTTTTCATCATTTTTTACTCTCCCGGCGACGATCTGACTGGCGGACTTTCCAACTATTTCACGACTGCCTGTTCGCTCAGTTTATCGTTAGATAAGATTGTGGTTCCGATTGGGTTAGAACAACACATGTGGAAAAAAGTGTGTGCATCAAATGAATAAATCAATACAATGTCGTGAAAGGTTCTTAGGCGTCATAGTTACCAAGGGTATAAAAGCTATGTTTTAACAGAGGACAATCCTGTTATGACCACTGCAAGGTGGGACCTAGCCACTCAAAATGAAATGATATAGTTTCATGGCTGATCATGCCGTCTCAATCATTGCCCACAAATTCACAGAAGTGACACTCTTCCCCTCCCTATAGCACATGTCTCGATTGAGAATGAGGCATTTACGGGCATTCGAAAAACAATATCAGGAGGCTTAATACACCCCCCCCCCTATCTCCTCTTGTTCCCTCCTCTGATACCATCGAGATGTTGGGACCGGGGGACGGGAGGATATAGCACATGTGAAACGGGAATAACCCCGAAAAGTCAACTGCCAAAGAGAACTTTTTCTCAACGCAAACTTCCTGTCAGAAGGCAATTCGACCCCCCCCTCGCCCCTTACAGCGTCCCTGAAACAAGGAAAATCTACTACCAATGATTTTTTTTTCTAACCAAATGTGACCCCCCTGTTGGGGGAACTCCCAACAGTGGGTCATATTTTTCGATGAGTCCGTCGTCCCTCCTCGTGGTGCCGCTGGAAAGTGCCCACTCGTAAGAGTGGTGCTGAGTGTCAGACCCGAGCTACAGGTCGACTGTAACTTCAAAGTCGCAACTATGGATCGAGATGTCATTTCAGTGAATAATGCTAGGGCGTACCCAGAGGCGACGCGGTGGGTTCGCCCGACCACCGTGTTAAATGAACGGGGGCTACTGGTTCAAAGGTAGAACCGGTTAAAGAAGAGGGCCCGGATGAAAGCGTAACCGCGAGTGGAACAATTGCGCATTGCACGTTGAACATAGGCACTCTAACAGGATGCAGCACCGAACTCGCGGAAATGCTGAAACGACGAAAAGTGGACATTGCATGCGTACAGGAGACACGATGGGAAAGGACAAAATCGCGCGATATTGGAGAAGGCTACAAACTAAGCTACTATGGTGAAACCAACAGCAAAGGTGTGGCTATTGTTGTCAGCGATGAAATGCGCAGCAGAATCTCAGAAATACGGCGCAAGTCAGATAGACTCATCTCTGCCATAACTGATGTCGTGGCATGTCGCGCATGTGTCTCGACGTAACGCCCCACAAAGTGGTTGCAGCGATGTGGAAAAAGAGCGAGTTCTGGACAGAACAACAAGAGTGCGTTGCGGAAGTTCCTGAAAATGAGTTGCTCTTCCTCTGTGGAGACCTGAATGGCCACGTTGGCAGTACCCAGGGCGGATACAGCTGTCATGGAAACAATGGATATGGTGTATGGAATGAAGATGGCCGACGTGTGCTGGATTTTGCTGAGGCAAGACCTTGCTATCTGCAACACCTTCTTCAAGGAGCTGATAGCCACCTAGTCACATACGCCAGCGGTGCACAGGAGAGTCAAATTGACTTCACCTAGTACGCAGAAGGGACCTTCCTCGCATAACCAATGCGAAGGTCATCCCATCTGACCATGTGGCACCACAGCATAGGCTACTCGTGGCTGATACGAAGATATCCAAGCGCAACAAGGAAATCGGCAGGTCTATGGGACCGGATCAAATTAAATGGTGGAGACTACGGCAAGCTGATCAGGCGGCTGCAATTGCCGTAGCTGTGATCTCCCTCCTATTGATGGGAGCTCTGTCGAAGAATGTGGTCAACTTTTCCGCGACTCAGTTACAACGGCGGCCAAAACTACGTTAGGAAGCACGGAACCAAACCGACATCGTATCGATAAACAAGCGTGGTTATGGACAGAAGAGGTCAAGCAGAAAAGGAAGGGGGAAAAAAGTGGCGTCTGAACAAGAACGGCTCGCGGAGAAAACCGCGGAAAAATGGAGAGTTTATGTCACAGCAAAAGAGGAAGCAGTAGCTGCAATCAAAGCAGTACATTACAGGGATTGTATGAATAGCTGGACACCAGAAAAGAAAAGAAAAACATTTATGGCAAAAGGACGAGGCACAAACAGCAAGAGACGTTGAACATTACATGTGCGTCAAGGATCCAAATGGACAACGACTGCACAGCAGACGAGAGATACTGAACCGTTGGCAGCAACACTTCAGCGAGTTCTCCAACGTCGAATTCGCCCACCCGCCAATTCCAGAAGGCACAAGGCATGCTGGTCCAGTCCTCTCGGATCACAACCGAAGAGGTTGCCAAGGCTATAAGCAGCATGAAGAACCGTAAAGCGCCAGGACAGACGACATACCTGCAGAGTTTTGGAAAATGAAGGAAATGCGTCAGAACAGAATTCCATGGCTTACAATTCTCAACGCCGTTGTTTCTTCAGGCAGGGCACCAAGCGATTGGGCAACGAGCATAACAGTACCAAAGTCTT
>MU912889.1:15902-26528 GCA_036418165.1 Cooperia oncophora
GGTACACATATGCATCCGCACCTTCGGTAGCGGTTATTGGCAAGATGCTCAAGGGAAACTCGTCCGAAATGATTTTTAAGTCATTAAGAACGAAGGCTTTTTCTTCGCAGGATTTTGACCGTTTCACTCCGTTCTTTCGCCATTTCCCCACTATATAGCGCCCTGCTAGCATTTTAGGCCGAGTACCAAATTATCGTGCCAACTGCCTTTAGACGCAACATGGTCGGTATGCGTGCTATTGTTTAGTGAATAGTCGTTATAAGAGTGTGCCAATTTGAAGAGTCAAAGAAGGATTAAGGAAAGAATATTGTCGCATTATCGACGTGCACAAGCGGCTTCACGCCATTATGCTGCAATATTTGGATTTTTGTTCACACGGTTCTTGACTTTTTTCGTTTGGTTTTACTAGCTGTCGTTCCAGCCGTGATTATATTTTTTTGAGGAAGATTGAGAGGGGTTTGCTGCGTTTTCGTACTCCTTTAGTCTCACCTAGTGCAGATTGAAAGCAACCATCTGCCAGTTTACTATTGATAGCGAACATTCAACTAAAGTTAGCGCCAGACGCCCTTTCAAAACGTTTTCATTGGCGCGCGAAATCGAATTCCAGTTAGAGCGGTGCGACCTCGACGCGATGTGCGTGTGTTTCATGAAGTGCCAAATTTACGAAAAATCGCTTTCTGATCGTTACTTGCTTTTGAACATGAAATTAACGGTTGTTTCTTAGTCCCGGACGGCGTCTTATTTGCAGGCATGTATCCGAGCGTAGCAGATGTCCGTTCAATACGCTCTTCACATGTTTAGATTAGGTCTTATTCCCACTCGTTGACCCCTCATTGTTGTGCACAATGTGTCTATCTTGTCTATGCATAGATGTAGCTTTTAGGGATCTTAGAGGGCCCTGAAAAATTATTATTGCGAGTGGGTCCCCCTCCCCTTGCTGCGTTTCATAGGTGAATTTGGGCAGAAAAAACACAATACAAAGAAAATTTATCTTTAAAAACCAAGGAAAAAGTTATAAATATTGAGCGCTTGTACATTATCGAAATCATAATAGCAACGAAATACCAAGCACTGAGGTGAAATCTGCAAAAAAAATCCGGTAATCTGCTGCTCATTTGGAGAGGAATGCCACTTTTTGCACCTGAGATGCTGAACTTAACGAGAGTGTTTCTCGCAAAAAAAACTACTAAAATAAAATTCAAGTTTCCTTTGATCGTTGGAGAATCTAGAAGGGGCATTTCAGACCTGTTTATGTTGAAAACTTCAGCGAAACATTTTCCATTTGGAAAAATGAGACTGGGACTTCGACTTACAGTTGATTTGTAGGATCTCGAGAAAATCCCGCCATATCTTTGAATCGAGATTTTTTTTATACTCGATATCCCGAAGATGGGGTAGGCGTAGCTGCGTACTTCTTTTGGACGTGGCAGCATTCAAGCGTTTGGTGTGATATTCCCTGCACGAGAAAGGGTCAAAGGATAAAGCTTTGGCCGTTGAAAATCACTTTTTGGAATGCGGCACGCATTTTACTTCCATTCGAAATAGTAGTGACCTACTGGATGTGATTTGACCGTTTCTAGATTGTTTACATGACGATGACGTGCGGGAGGCAGCCGGTCTAGAAAGTTGTGTTTTCACCCTCCCAGACGAATATGATACCAATTTGCCGGTTCAAGAGGGTGGAAGGCTTGGTTGGCCTGAGCCGATCCGAATTTGAGCCCCTGGACCATACATTTGTCCTGCCGTTTGGGAAAATTTTTCAACACACGTCCCCCCCCCCCAAGATTTCATCAATACCCACCATCTTTGTGCATTTTCCAAACCTAATGCAACTTTCCCAGGAATTTTTTTCCAAAAGATTCCTCCTTTTTTTACCCCAAAAACTACTCGAGCGGGACGGAACGGAGGTGGGAGTATATAGCTCCTTAGAAGCACGAAAAGCCAAGAAAAGCCAACAACCGAGAACATTGTTCACGAAGCCAAATGCTCTTCCTCTTCCCTTTCCTCCTCCGCCCCCTTCCCCAGCAATCAAATACGACTCCACGGGTCCCAACTATAACGTGCCCTAGTGGTCACCTCCGCCTCTACTGACATTATGGACTTCTGCTGGAGGAATAATGCCAGAAATCCAGGAGATTTCTGCATTTCATGAATGCTCTCCTCCAGTTCCCGCTTGTTAAAAAACCACTTTAGAAATTTTTCATGACAAAGGAGGAACTAGAAATGTCGAAAATATTATTGGGTTCTCCGCGTTGGCCAGGGACAAACTGAGGTCATTTTCCCCTTTTTCCGACCGATAACAAACAGGAGGTTTGTTGAATCGATGCGGTTTTCGAAAACAGCGACCACCCATTTTTTTTCTTGAACGGCGCCGTCGGTTTCGTGGATATTGGCGTTGGTATCGATTGGTTGTGTGGGAGGGGCGGTTGTGTCATTTGGCAGGTGGACAGATCGGTCCTTCCTTCCTTCGTTTTCTTGCAACGCTGTGATGCTGTTGTTTTCTCAAATAACAGTTGCTTTCGTTTTGTGAATAAGAGCTCATTGTTGGGAACAATTTCAAAGGGTGAAATGGCTCTGTTTTTGTTTTTGATGAAAATCGAGGCTTTGGGATGCTATTTGAAAAACATCGGATGTCCTTTTCACAATAGCACCTCCTCAGGAAGTTTCTTCTTCTCCTGAGAATTAGGCGATTCCTGTTTAGGAGGTTTAGTTAAACTGCATTTATTTCGCTGGTTCGGTTACCCCATTTCGAACGTTTTTGAATTACCGCTCTCCCGCGCTTTCATATCATCGGCGTCAGCGCATGTTGTTGATTTATCGGTGCGGTTCAATGTTGTCTCATTAGTCATCCATTTATTCCACAAATTGGCCCAATTTTTTCTGCCAAAACCTTGGTGATGAACTGCATCAGTGTAATCGACCTTTTAGTGCGATGAAGTGAAAAATTCTATCAAATTTGCGACTCATCGAACTATTCCATCTTTTACTCAGAGAAGTGCGGTTCACTGTACTGCTGTGACTGTAGGTGTGACCAGTAACCACTTGGTTTCAACGGTTGTTTATTTTCGAAGGTTTCATATGCCGACTGTTTTGAGTGCTGTTTGACGCCGCAATCTGCGCTCCGAAAGTTGTCACAAAGGTGCTGAGTAATTGGCAAAAGTCAGACCACTGCGGGACTCGAACCCGCTATTCCCGCTGAACGAACGAGTGCGCTATCCATTATCCTTTATCCAATTGTGGATTTTTTTGTGTACAATCTACGTCCGCAAAAGCAGAGGCGTTACCGCCGTGGTAGCTCGAAAGTGTTTGATAAAGACGCTAAAGCCCTAGCGATTGTGGGGGTCCCCGCCCACTAATGCCGCCATCCTCCCTTTTTGCTTTTTTTCTCCTGGTCGATAAGGTGGTTGAAACATTGTCGCCTATGGCCCATCGTCGCGTTCCGCTAAATGCTTTTCGTCGTGTAAAAGAACATCTGGCGATTAAATAGTATGTAATCATTTTTTTGCATGATGAGACCGCTCTGCTGTGGATGGGATCACCGCCGCGGCTTGGAACTGTTTGGCAAGAAGGCCAAAGGTCCCAACGGTTGTCTGGCTCCGCCCACTAAGGTCGCCATCCTCCCCTTTCCTTTTTACAGTTGCTGTACGCGGTGCTGTTTCCCTTCTTTTGCCTTCTGTATCTTCGCCGCGTGCTCGTACAGTCCGGATTGTCTTATTTGGTGCGTTTCCTAAACCATTACTTGCTTCACTACTAGTTCAATTACCATACACTTCTTTGTTTTTGAACTTCGTTACCCGTACCAAGAGTTTTACCGTTTTTGAGGCAGGTTCTTCCGGATCCTCTTATTTAGTGCGTTTTCTAAAAAAATTGTTTGCTTCACTGGTAGTTCAATTACCACACACTTCTTTCTTTTTGAAGCTCGTTACCCATACCAAGAGTTTTACCGTTTTTGAGGCAGGTTCTATGTATGTTCTCTGTGTGAGGTGATCCAGTTGAAGTGCTTTGGTTATCTTTTATGTCGTCTCACTCAGGCTGGTTGAGCCAAGCGAATCATAAGGCTTTTCTTTGCAGTTTTCGCATGTACGCAAAGATTTTATTGCTTAGAGATAGCAGGTTTCAGGGCTGAGCATGCTTGAGGGGTGACAGCGACCACATTAGAAATGACGACCAAAACGCAGCTTTAGCATTGAACGCGCAGTTCCCCCCCCTCAGGCTGCCACTATTGTTGTCGAAGGTCGCAGTCAATTTACGACCCTTTTAAAGTCCATATGCTGGTCATAGCAACGAGTGAGATCGTTGTGGAAAGATTCTGAGGGATTTGGCGCTATGCTTCACTTTTTGGCACTATTGAAACAATATCCACCCCCAAAAGAACTTAAAAAGAGTTTTTTCCCGCTGAAAACTTTTGGCCTATAGGGGGGTAGTTCGGATGTTACTTGATCACTGAATATATATAACATACCGTTTCGGAGCGGCTGCCGTCATTTGTGGCGCATTATCGCCGCCAATTGCGCGCCCACCACTTTTTCACCAAAGTTGAATGCAAAACTTGCATTAGGGGGGGGGGGATAAGTTGAGGTCCTTTACGATCAAACTTTAGTTTTTGGCGCGGCGCATTGGCAGCATATTTTAACGGCGTATGGGCGCAAATGGCGCCGAGCCAAAAACAAGTGTGCATATTCGTAATCGGTATGTCGGTTAACCCCTATATGCAAGTTTTCATCGACTTTGGTGAAAAAAGTGGTGAGCGCCAAATTGGCGCATAATGGCGCCAAATGACGCCAGCGCTCGAGGGGTGTGATAAATCGTGCATCAGCGAGCATCGAATGAATCTGTTAGGCAACGTTTCGCGAAAAAAATTTATTTGAGTATCATAAATGTGCCTGGCTTTTTTTTTTTCGCGTTCTACTCTATATTTTTTAACTCTCTCCAGTACATGTTTTTTCCGTCGTTCACCCTACGTGTTTTTGCCTTCATAGGAGCGAATTTTATGTTCCCCCCCGCCCCCCCTGCATCCTCAAATCCCTTTTCCGAATGACGCCATAAGCGTTCTGCCGATCTTACCATTAGATCGATCGTCGGCAATGTTAGAATTTCCTATCAGCAAGGGTCTCGTCAATTAGAGGCGTAATCATGTTCTGGGAAGATTCCAGCGCCATGAAATTAGTGCAGCCTGTTACAGAAATACCCTCACATTTTCTCTATGAACCTCTGCGCAATCGACAAAATAAATGCCACCTTAGAGCGAGAGTCGTCATATCACCGTTGAAGGCCTCCAATATTTTCCTTTTTTCGTTTTCCGATTTTTTCTAGGGGTTGGATTTCTAGGGGTTCCCTTGTAGCATTAACCCTATGGGTTCAAGGGTAACTTTCGTTGTGACATCCGATTTCAGGTCACTGGTGTTGTAATTGCTCCAGCGCTTGGATCGTGGGTGACGAGTGCCAGCCAATGCCCGCTTTGAAGTATGCAAATTGCGCCCGTACGGCGCTGGGCATCGCGCGTCAGTCCTGCGTTGTTCTTGCCGCCAGCGCAGTGACTAGTCAACGCCGGCCGGCCCGGTTTCCATTTTGCTACTATGCGGCGTTTCGATCCCATTTTGCACCTTCTATTTCGCTCGTTGATCAATATACGATTTGCGGAGATTGTTGCCAAAACGGGCCATTTGAGCTGGTATCGATTAGTAGCCTTTTTTGTGACAACTGAGGTATTACTTGTGCGCTGAATCATCCACGAGCGAACGCTGATATCGTCAGGTTGAAAATAGCTCTTTTCTCTATTTGTTTAGCATTAGGTTCCCCCTTTGTCGTTAGGTCCGCTCCTGCGGTACTGTGACGCACACTTCTTCCTCTTGAATGCCTGTTCAAGATAAAGCGCCATTTATGCTTCAAATAGCTTGTAGCATGGTAAGCGTAGACTGAAAACTTTGCGTAATGCGTACCTTGAGTACTGCCAGAGGGATGGTTCGAAATTTTGTGATGGAATAAGGACAGTCCCGCGCCGCCTAATGAAGGCGGCCTGCGGGCACAATAGCTTCTACCCTCCTTAAGTGTTCCGATCACCAAAACTTACAACCTATTCTTTCACTATTAGATGGAATTAGCATTGGATGACGCGAAGAAACGATTAGTAGACGAGAGGCGGCAGAATCTCGCTTTGCTAGTATCAGGGCACATCATTGGTTGGGGATTTTAGTCTAGTCTGTCTGTACGTCCTCCACCGCCTTTTTTTGCGGGTTGTTACGAGCCAGCCCCCTCCTCTGCCCCTCTGCTCCCCTCTCTCGAAATCGTACCACCAGGGGCGGGGCGGGGTGGGGGGGGGGGTATAATGCTCATATGAAACAGGAAATAGCACGGCGACCCTCCCCCCCCTCCCCACCAAAATCTCACGATTTTCCCCAAAAACTTGTCTGCCACATTTCCAAAATTCAGGAAGTTCCCTATTTTTCCCAAAAAATTTTGCTGTCGAGGGGGAGGGGGATACTACGCATGAAGCAGGAAAATCACGATCACGACACGAAAAGTGAAACCAAACCGATCTAGAAGGCCAGAAACTAAATACGACCCCTCCCCTCCCAACAATGAGAGAGTGCGACCTCCCCCTGTTACAACGCCCGTGAAGCGAGAAAAATCAGCTATCAAAATAAATTTTCCCCGGCCCAAATACTACCCTTTTTCCTTTCTGCCAAATACGATCCTCCCCTATTGGGGATTCTCCGACAACGATGAGCCCTGGCTAGTATGAAACGAGCAGGCTCGTAGAGGCTGCCGGGTCTTCACTCAGGGCATCCTCCCTGATTTTTTCGGCTTGTTTTCTTCACTTCCCGACTGCAAGATTGTGACTGGACGATTCACAATATCCGACCGCCAGGTTTGTCTTCAAGTGTCCTGAAGTTTTCTTAAGGTTTTTCTTCGAAACCACTTGAAATATTCAATTTTGTGGTTGGGCAAAATTGTTTTAGCGATAGCGGAATGCGGACTATGGCTCGTTGTTTCTTCGCGATCTGATTAAAGGTCATTGAAGTTCGTTCTTTGCGAACCGGTCGTAGACATAGTTTGTTTCTGTCGAATCGTATCAAAGGGAAAGGAAATTGCATGACAGTTGAGTTGAGGCGCTTTGTTGTGAGTTTTGAAGGCAAACCCCGATGTGACATATTGTGTTATGGGCGCTCAATCACAATCTTTGACTGCTCCAAGGAAAAACGGCAGACAAAAATTGTAGTGGACACCACTATTATATGGCCCTTTCGTGTCCTTTGTACGAGTTTTTCGGACCTGCTGGTTTATACCGCAAAACGATATTCTGCCTCTGATTCATCTGTCGTTTTCACGCCTCACCCAATGCCACTAATCAATCTAAATAGGGTTTAGGTAAAAAAAAAAAAAAAAACGCGCTGTCAAAATTGAACTCGTAACAGAAAATTGGCGCTTTGGTGGGCGGAGCAACTGGGAAGGCGTCAGACTGCTACTGAGGAGGGCCACAGCGCCTCACTTACTGTGAACCCACGAAAAAGAGAAAGTCCTGGGGAATGCGGGCCAGGCTTTTTGAATAAGTAAGGCAACGTTCGGACTTCACGACGACAGCGCTTTATCGCGGCGCTGACGCGTCGAAGCATAGATAGCATGTACATCGATCGCGTCAAACGCGCGACCGAACCGCTGCCTTCGCGAAGTCTCACGAATTGATTGGAAGCGGAGACCATCTCTAAATTATAACTATTTAGGACTAATTGGAAGTGGTGGCTCAGAGCTCCGCCGAGTATGAGTCCGTGAAATGGTTTTTGTAGTTAAGACCTTGACCTCAGTTGTTTAGTGAGATTCGTTCGACTGAGGGAACTTTGTTACTGATGGGACCTTAAGCGCGCGTGGCGTGTTGTCGTAATAGGCATTTCTTTACTGCTGTTATATGGGCTTACTGATTTACTGACAACTGCATTCGTCTGGTTCTTTGGCCAGTATTAAAAGTTCGTTTTTTAAACGTATGGTTGAATGCATACAATTATGTACTGGGTGGTCTGCTTGGTCGAAGTTTGGTGGGAGCAGAGAGTTGAGGGCTTTACGAGCTCGTTGCAGCGCTCTCGTGCTATTGATGACGGCTGTATTGAGGGGGATAATTGGATATGGAGCCTGGTGCTGCTTGAGTATAGTTTGTTTTGGCTGTGTTTAATGGAAAATACGGTTTCTAGTGAATGCTATGCTAGGATTTATTTTATTCAGAGCAGTGCTCGACCGTCATATTTATCAAGGAGGGGAATCCGTGGGTGAGTTCATCAAGAGGAAAGTATGCATATCGATCCATAGGTTCCACGATTTAAGAAAATCGAGGGGTTAGATATTGATTGGTTTGATGTCCATTCTCAACGCATTGCCGTCTCAGAATATCTCACTGTCAGATCAGTGGGTATTTTTAACTATCGTCCTTTCCGAAACTGTCACCTTTCCGCGACATCGAGTGTACTGCACATTCGCAACACGGCCTGGGTAGTCCCTTGCAATACATAACTTGAGGTTGTTAATGCGCAGAACGGTTTAGGGGGGTGCATCGAATGATGATATTTAGCGACGTTTGTGCAGGCTACCTTGTGAAGACTTGTAAATTCCTGTTGCTAACGTGGCTCATTTGCACCATTTCAGAACTTCACAAGAGTTTACAGGTCCTACAAAAGTGAAACCTGTTATTCAACATGAACTAACAAAAAGAACTAATGAAAGTCAGAGTACCATTTCCGACCGAACAGTACCCTTATTAATTCTCAGTAAGAAAGACTGCCGTGATCACAAGAAGAAGAGTCTTTCAGGTTAGAAGCCTATTTTAAAACGGTGTGTTGCATGTTGTAGAAGTAACTGTGGGGATCACCAAAGTGTAGTTCATTTGGCTGCGCACCAGGAATTGTCAAGAAGGTCCAAAACAAGTTGTGCGGGTTAATGATGAACCTGTCCATAGAAGGCGCTTCTGTTTCTTTTTTTTTTGGACCGAAATGCAGTGCTTTTGGACACGTTTCTTTTCGAAAAGAAGGTTTCGACTTATACCGTCACAGAAAAATAAAAATCGCTGAAATGCAAAATTTGGTCACGTTGAAGATTTGAACCATTAACCTACTGTTCACCTTCCTTGGCGCTCCCGGGAGCGCCATGCAAAAGTGAACTACGCCACCATAACCTGAGTGGCCCCTTTGTCAGATATTTTTTCTTTTGGCAGTACTCTCTTGAAAAAGTCGCTTTGTTTACCAATGCGTAACGATTTCTTCATGGCTGTACTTATGTTTTCAAGTGTCTGGTTCGCGTCGCGATGGCGGAAGCAAAGTCCGCGCGCGTAATGGGCCTGTTGATTTCGCATGCCGTTTCGTTGTTCTTTGTTTACGCAGCACATGTTTCACGCGTCTGCGCTCGTCTGAAAGCGCTGTCCATTCTGCCTTCTATCGATCCTGGGTAGTCGCAGCGCCAGTACATTACTATTTCTTCAGTTTGTCAATCCTAAATGCATCGTGTTGATCCATATGCTCTTTCCCGAAAAATTTCATTTTTGTTTGGCTTAAAGCTTTTACGCGTCATAAATGTTTGCGTGAGTGATTTCGTTGCGTACGCCATCGCTTAAGTTGCCATTTGTATTATTCAGAACAGGCTTTGCAGGTAAACAGCCTTCATCATGTCCACTCGTAAGACGAAGACAACTCGCTCGTCAGGTCCTATTAGAACTGAGGTCAGCTTCAGCTCGTCATCGACGACTGGCGATGATTCGTTGTAAGTTCATTTCCACTAAAACAAGTATAAGTTCCTTCCCCTTCCACGTTAATCTGATTTGTTTCAGCTCATCGCTTCTTGAAAATACCAGAACGCAAGAAAAGGAACAGCTCACCGGGTTGAACAGTCGTCTTGCCACCTATATTGATGTGAGTTTCTTTAGAACTATTGTGAAGGTGGTGCCTGCTGCGGTGTGAATCAATGAGAACGAGAAAAAAGTGCATTTTTTTTGCAGAAAGTGCGTCAGCTGGAGGCGGAGAACAGCCGTCTGTCCGTGCAGATCAAAGATATTGAGATTATTGAGAAGAAGGAAAGGAATAACCTTGCTGATCGCTTCGAAGCCGAACGGGTGAGTTTCAGAGAGCTTTGAAACTTGTTGCTGGGTTTTCGGTTGTCCACCACAGCCTATTGTTCTTCCTAAGAGTCTAAAGACCGACCTATTAATGTGCAGAATCCTTTTGACCAATCCCCCCCCCCCCGAATTCTTGTCACATTAACGTCAAGGGCGATTTTTGTAGGAATTTTTCTGCCAAGTGTGTTTTGTGGAAATTTTTTCTACCGACGGTAGTCGTATATACAGGGGGGGGGGGGGCAAAAAAAGTCACTTTGCCTTCATTGACTTTCGAGGCGCTGTAAGTACACTTTAGTAAATTCTTATCGGACATTTCCACCACCATATTAAAGAGCATATTAAATACTATCATGACACTCCGCCACAGCCTTCTGGACGAGCGCCATCGAGAGATTCTGGCACGCGACCGCGATGTGGTGCCTGAGATCAGCGAGATAGTCGATTTCTCCGCCACCGTAGACCACCCTATTGAACTCCGCCCGAACTGGGTAATTGAGTGGGATTCAGGTCAGGGACATACTTCAATATTACCATCT
>MU912890.1:4284-33148 GCA_036418165.1 Cooperia oncophora
CATGCTCAGGTCCGACTGAGCACGTGCAGGGGAAGGAAGCAGAGGGGAGGGGTCACTCGGTGCCCCCCCCTCTCCCCGGCTTCACCCCACCCTGCCCCCGCACGAGCTCACGTCCAGCTGCCACCCGAGCAGCTCGTGCAATGGCTCGGAGCGTACCGAATGGTTGTCTTATATATGCTGTTATCACAATCAAAACATTGGATTGATACATCTGCACCGATCGAATCCCGGTTTGGCTAGCGGTCGTTTTCTTCTTTCACTAACCTGTTTAATCCCGTGAAGCATTTTGCGGACGGACAGACATACAAACCGACATACATACATACATACCGACAAACCGACACACAGTTTCTGCTTTATAGAATGTAAGGATTCTCCTACCCGCATTTGCAGATCTGGCAAATACAGCGTTCCTCTTCTTCATATGCCATACTTGTCCTTTAGTATCGATGCCAGCGACTCTAAAACATCTTCAATTAGTTCCTAGACCACTTCCTGCATATTTTACGGCGCTAACGTAATTGGAAGGGGAGGGGGGGGGGGACACCTGGCCGCGCTTTTCTATCCCTCCCCCAAAAACGCTTATCTAGGCTTACGCGCAGAAGACCAGAGTCCTCAAGGGTTTGTCCCCCAGAAAAAACATTCTTCACAAAGCCTAAGCTCTGATTAGAGGATCGCATACAGAAGCGCTGAATAGTGGTCCTCACGATCCCCCTTGCCCCCCCCTCCCCACACTACGCTGACGCCTATTTGACAGTGTAGATGACAATGACAAGCTCAAGAGAGCACAGCAGTTGAAAGTATTACACAGAGACATAGTCGCAAAGCGTAATCCGAAAGAGCGAACCGAATGATCAGCAGCTAAAAGCCGGCCCTATTGACCACCCGTGGAAGCAAGGTTATGGAGGACAATCATAGTGCAAGAGCAATTAGGTGGAGTTTTCCGGCGAGGAGAACAAAGCGAAGCGAGATGTTTCTCGACGTGGTGCTGCCAACGGCAACCTCTCGACCTCCATGGGAACCACGTAAACAAAAATGCAGCAAAAGAATTACTATGCATGGAAGAGGGTATTACCATCATAGCAATAGATTGGGGCCAGTGGGGGAGATGAACAGAAAAAATTAATTCAGCCGCCCTTTGAAGGGCTCTTCCAAGGATTTTGTTGCTTTCCCAAGGTTATCTTTGGCCATTGAAGGGTTTAATCGAGGTTCACAGAATGACATTCCATTTTTTACCATTAGAAATAAGAACCACATCAATTAGAGGGCAATCGCCGACGTACAGCAAAAGAAGACCTTTGGTTGAAGATCCTGTACGTGCATAGAGGGTGCAGCATGTGTGAGTGTCAACATCCCCCCCCAAGAGTTCCTCCTCTGGCTGGCACAATATCTTTTCTCCATCCTACCTACCATCTTCCCCATCATCCCATTTCCCTGTCAAGTTCTCCAGTTTTCCATAGATTTTTTTCAAGAGGAAAATACTGGAGTCGAGCGAGTATGTGGTGCCATCAGGTATGATCCAGCTTCTGGCTCCCTTTCTACCCCCCCCCCAATGATCGTTTAGCTATCGTTTTACGAGGAAAACGGCAAGTGGGTAGTGGGGATTGCGCCGCGAGTGGGCTCACTACGCGCCTCTTGACACCGCCCTGATCGATTGCGGCGATATCAACTGTACGGCAGGCAAGGAACGAGAAAAATTGGAAAAAAAAACCAAAAGCCGCCGACAATCTTACTGCGGCACGGCCTGAAAAAGTTCTCATCGAGGCCAGATATAACTCTAACCGATTCAATACGACCCCCTCGCCCCTGATGGCACTGTCCCAACCATGCTATACCTTGCTACCTCAACACCAACTCCATCGAGGGCCCCTGCGAACAGAGCTACAGAGTTGCGCAAATCAGAGCTCATGAGAGAGATGAACAAAACTGACCGTTCAGCACGAACTTCCTACCTGCGAAGGCTCTTTGGCTGGGTGAAACTTCCTCTCCAGTCTCTCTTTTCCTTTCCTCAAAACTAGCATACCATTCCAGACTGAGTTCCAATTCCTCTGGGCTGGTCAAATGTGACTCCTTGACGAGGACGCCCGGTTGAAATGTATAGTTCTTTGGGAACTTGTGTTTCAGTCTTCCACACAACATGGTTTTTTCAGCAATCGAGGGGGTTGATCTATGTTACCTCTGTGAATGGCCACAGCTAGCTTACTACAATGTATAGGTCGTTTTCGAACCGACCGGCTAGAAATGACAACGAGCTTTCCTCCATCGACTTATCAATTGCCGCCCTTTTCCCATCTTTACATGCAGGCCCAGACATTCTGAGCTTGACAGCGCTCAGGCTTTCTGAAACATCACCGCGCAGAACTGCCCTAACCCTTCCAAGGTGCGCTCTTCTCGACGTCTACTCATTGATACACGCTCAAGTGGCATATTAGCGGCAAAAAAAGGTTACAAGTGGCATTGCTCGGAACAGTACCTGTTTCAATTAAAAGCGGCACCACTACAGTTCCCGAACCGACCTTGAGTGGGGGGGGAGCAAAGAAGTCCTCTCCAATGAGCTATCAAAAGCAACTCTAAGAAGTTTACGATTGGTTAACCTGATTATATCGTGACAGGGTTTCACAGGTTTTTTATCCCTCCAGACAAACCTGGTGCTAGTTTGGCCAATCTTGGGAGGCTTCGTCCGCTCAGGTGGGAGCCGATCCGGAATTCCCACACCGTGCACTTTGGAAGGGTGCTACTTGCACAATCACCGCCTCATGGCACGGAATACTTTAAAACTCGTGAAGTTAGTACGACTCCCTACCCACTGACCAACTGCTACCTCCCAGTGGGATTCCTCCAGTGGGATTCCTCTACTTTCTACCAACTATAGTGAACCCTGGTGCTATTAAGTTGCGTCTCCTCACAAAAGTGGAGATCCCACTCATAACAAGCGGCCTCGTTCCTATCAGTTGGGGGGGGAGAGAGTTTTCGCTATGGGAGCTCTGTCGAAGGCTTCTCAAGGGAACACTCGATTGTTCTCCTTTCAAGGAATTAATCCTCTGCATAAACTGTTTCCTAGCAACCCTCCTAAGGAGACCTGCGACAATCAGGAAATGCAGCAACGAAGTGCAACACGATAGTGCAATTGCTGGCGCAGTGATTGTAAACGGCCTTGGCATAGTCGACCGTTTTTTCGTGGTTGTCTAACACGACAACACATCGATCGCGGTGGCTCCAGATGGTGCCTTTCGCTTCATTTCTCCATTCTGTTTCAGTTTCGTCCGGCGTTGTAATCAGGTTGTAAAACCAGTTCCTTCAATGATCAAACCCCAAACTCTTGCGCTCGCTGTTCTAATAATCATCTACTTAAATGGCTTTAGATAGCCTTGTAATCCATCTCATGACAAGTGTCCCCAGCGAGAGGGGTCGTATTTGGTTGTCGGAGGGAGGAGGAAGGGAGCGGGTAGGGTCGCAATTGAAAAATGTTCTCGATTGTTGATTTTTCTCAGGTTTTTTCCTTGTTTCAAGGTGCGCCAAAGATCCTGCCCTTTCGCCCTCTCCTTCCCCCTCCCCCTCTAACCTGCTTGACAGCAACTTCTGGGGCAAAAGTGAGGGGATGTTTGGGAATTCTTGGGAAAAGGAGTACGATGTCCGGAAAATTACAGGAAGAGGCAGGCTTAGGAAGTGGATGGGAAGGCGTGGAGGAGGGGGAGGGTCGTAGCAGGCGGGGAACATTCAGAGGGGGGGGGTCGTATTTTGCAATATTCTGCCCCAATGGAAAGACCTCCCGGTTATAATACCAGAAGAAAGGCGTTTTCACGCTTATTGTGGTTTACGCTTCTTTGCTTGCAGTTCATTTCGGGGGGAGGAGCGGCCATGTGATCAGGTGCGCCTTGTGACCACGACTTACGTCCTGTGCACACGACTAAGCTAAGTTGAACTAAGCCGAAGTGCGTTATATTTACGGCGGTCCATAAAAATGGCGGTTTCATGAAATACAGTTTCTGATTGTTGATGGAGGGTACCCCCATTACCTCAAAATTCCGGGAAAAATTGGTCAGGAGGAAGAGATAGCCACGAATTCTGCAAGTTATGGGGCGTGTGAAGAGGCGGGTATAGAAGCGCAGTCAGCACCGCATTTCCAGTCAATCGTTGCGATTAAAGGATGGTATCATTGGTGGAAAAAGAGCGGATTGGCAGCGCTCCAGTCTACGCCCCGTCGCACGCCCCATGGTTCCAGGGATCATGGCGGGGGACAGGGGGATAGGGGGTTGTATCCAGCAGAGTAGGGTCTCGTACTTCCTGGCACTGGTTCCTTTATAGTTTTCACGTTCGTCGCCCCATGTTGCTAGGGACAGCCCTGTTTTTTGCCCTTCTGGGGCCATGGTACCCGCCTTTTCTACATTCCTACAGGTCAATCTTCAACACTTTTTCCAGAAGTCAGCCTTATCGCTACTTGGGGGTCACTATGAGTCGAATACCTCCCCCTATTGTGACTGTAGATATCTATGACTTCAGATAGCTAATATGCTCTTTGCAGCTTCATTTATCTTATCATTTATTTATATTTCATCCTATTGTTATTATTATTATTGTCTTATCTTTTATTCAATAATTTTTCGTTTTCATTTTTGCAATTAAGCCTCATCCTCTCCGTCCCTCACAAAAGCATCCTATTTTCTGTTCAATCTATAGCTTTCTTTTGTTTTAATCTTCCCTATGAATAAAGCTTTCCGATATGAAAGCAGGTGTTGCCGCATAAATACCACGCACATGGTTCAAGGACCACTTTGCCGATCAAATGCCGCCACGTCGCTGCCTAAGCACGACAAGCTTTCCTTCTTCTGATGTCGTTTGGCTAGAATGAGACTCCTGTAGGGTAAAAGTACTACTTTCTGCATTGGTTAGCCCTGCAAGCCACGCAAAACTCCAGGTAAGGTTTTAGAAGACCCTATGATTCTAAAGAGAGGCCAAATCGGTAGCGCTTTCCTAAAAATATATGCTCGGAGCTAAATAGTTTTTGTTTTCCGGTGGGAATTATGAAATAAATATCAATAACGGTAAATTCTGCACTTTTTTGCAGAGACATTTTTTAAGCTGTAGTACTACCGAAGGTATTCGAAGCTCACGATGAAGTATTTCTGGTAGTGGGGCACAAGGAGGGATGGCACGATGCCTCCGAACTTAATAGGCAAGGTCGTGCCATGATGGTTTCACCAGAGAACCTCTGCTGTTCTAGCACACTTGATTTTGCCTTGTTTCCCCTCTTCTGAACCACCATCGAACCTTTTTTCATAAAACTGGTTACTCTATGGGGTGATCTTATAATAGGTGTTCTCGAGGGTTTTTTTTTCTACCACACGGTTGCAACTGGTTAGGAAACGATTTCGCAAGAGTTCATTTCAGATTCATCCATTCACTGAAAGCCAATCAAATGGAAGTGAATCATAAATGTGGAGTACCGGTGATAACACAAACGGGGCAAAAAAAGCGCAGTGGGATGGGATGCGTGTAGATTACCAAAGTACGTTTACAGCTCGAAGTTTAAAATGACTGAGTCAAATTCGAACCCTTCTGTGTCTCAAAAGATCTTTCGGCCCTCAAGGTTAGCTGCGCTCAATAAATGATAAAGGATAATGTTTCCCCCGCTAACTAGTTCCTTTTTAGAATGAGGCACGTATTCTACTTCCATTCAAAGTCGTAGTGACTTATTGAATGCGATGTGGCCTATACAATGACTTGCGGTGGCCAGCCGATGTACAAGTCAGTGTTCTTATCCTCCCAGACGAATCTAGAAGCATCCGTGTCTGGAGGGAAGAAGGCTTGGTTGGCGGCCTGAGGGAAGAGGGAGGATCCGGGATTTCACGGGGGGGGGATGCGGGATTCGACCTTCGGGCCGCGTGCATGGTAAGCGTGCCACCTAACAGTTCATCAGCTCCGCCTATACGCTCTATTTTGCTTATTCATGTTAACTAACTGGTTTGCAAAGTTGTTTATACGATAACTGCTGTTTTACGCTGCAGCTCGCAGTTATCATACAATACAACTTCGAAAATTTGTGAAGCCTGAAAGCTTGAGTGCGGGTTTTATTCGCGCCTGGGGATCGACTTTTGCCCATAAATCAGCACCCTTGTGATAACTGGTTTGCCTTTGCTGAAGGCTGTGAACGTTTGTGAAGCTGCGAGCTGGTACAAGTACATCTGTCGGAGATTACTCGAGAGGGCTCGACAAAGTGGCCTGTACAACCTTCCCTGAGTACCATTTGGTGTCTCCACTGGGCCGAACTGTGCCTAGAATACCAATGAAGCCAGATGGAACGCTAAATACCGCGGCTGAGCTCATTGTAAGGTTCACAAAAACCCTCTGGCTTTGGAAAATCCCTTCGCGCAACGCTTTCTTTTCTGCAAAGTGACACACTACTTTTTGGAAGCGGATTTGGATTATCTCAGAAGTATTTATTTATTATTTATTTGCTTATCTACTTATTTATTTATTTATTCATTTATTTATGCGTAAACGCGCCTCAAGAACATCAGGCTGGGCTGGCCGATGAACAATCTAGTGTATTTGGCCTACCAACGTTGCGCTACGTGCTTCTGAGCTCATTTCGTTTGATGGGTTATTGCCCAATCCATCACATGTCGCTGAAACATCGACCGTGTACTCGTAATTGTTACAACCAAGAAATGAACTAGCCATAAGAACACTGAAACAATCTTCCCGAAGGTTAGGGGTCCGGTTTCTACACCTAAAAACTGCCCATGCTATTGTCGTGTTGTGGAAAGAAACAACATACCCCTGAAGCTACCGAGTTCTGCTTTTCAAGCGAAGCGAAGATCAGCTGATTGGCTTAGGACATAGGAGACTGCACGAACATCTCCCACCTCACTTGTCACTTGGGGTTGAGATAGAATGACGGTTCCTTCCCTTCCATATCTTCCCATTTTCTCTTCTTATTGAAAGACGGTGTTAAGGAGAATGGTGCTGAAACCTCTGGGCTAAGCTGTGCAGCCCTGTGAAATTCTTCTCTACACGTCCACCATGATGTAGGTGGTACATTGCGCTCCCTCGATACTATTGGGTTGTTGCATAAGTTTTTTCCCCCTGATTGATCCTTCCGTATTTCGTTTGCATGGAGGTTGGTATTTCGTCATCACGTGTTGACGTGTACATGATACTCTTTCACCACACTAGCTATCACTCACCCACCCTGCATTTGCAGGCTACAATGCCGCACAATTACCAGTGCAAAACCATGTCACAGTGGTGATTGTGCGGCATTGTGGCCTTCTTCGGGTCCCAGCCCCCGTCCTTCTGGGACGATGGAATCGACAAGCTGCCTGAGCGTTGGCGTCGAGTAGTGGATGGTGATGGTGCATACCTCTAATCTTCAGGCTGGTTCGCTATTGAGATATTTACAAAAAAGTCGGGGCAAAGAACTTATGCAACTACCTCATAGGATGTAGGTAGAACTTACACACCAAAACGTGAAGATCCAAATTGGACTATTTTTCAAGAACAATCCAAAGAACTGTGAAAATTCTACACAAGATCCCATATGTTGCAGCTCGGGATCTTATCTGAAAACTTCTCAAGCCTTTCACGAAAACACAGCAATGAAACAGTGGGGGACAGACGAGAGGCCAGACTGCAAAGGGATGAGAACCACTGAGACAATCGTCACGTCGTCCGCCCATAACATCCACTTCGAGGTGGGATCACACCGGCGAATTTGTACCCTTACACCTTTGATTTCAAGCCATATCTCAAAAAATAGACGGAGTCATTGCGCTTTCCTTTATTGCGCGAAAGGTTATTGCTCCACCCTAGTTGCAGCGGTGGAGTTTGCCATACGCCCGCGGACGCCCGCCCAGCAATGTCCGAGCGATGCTGATGCTCGTATCGCTTTATTTGCGAAGTACAATATGAAGCGAAGGGATTGATATGAAGCGGCTGCGGTGCTGCATGGATATATGAGACATACAGCGGCCATATCTACCGTAGCGGTTATTGGCTCCATCAACAAGTAACTCGTCCGAAATTGCTTCCTAAACAACAGAACAGAGGGTTTTTTTTATAGTTTTCCGAGCGTTTCACTTCAATTGCGTGCCATTTTTCCTCTACACATTCATGAAACACCTTAGAACGAGTACCAAATTATCGTTCCTCATACCTTTAAATTCTAGTTACGCTGCTGTCATTGGCTTTCCGGTTTCTTAGCTGTGATTTGTTCGAAGGCACGGTCCGCGATTAGGCACAGAAGTTGAAAATATGACGTCGGGAGGGTAGTGTGGTCCGCGACGAACAACCCTGTACCGTTTCGCGGCAAAAAATTGTAAGGGAGGGGCGCTATAGCGCAATATAGGTTCAGTGACGCCTCCTTTTCTCCAGTGACTCCGCCTCCAGACTCCGCCCTAAAGGCCCGCCTTCCAGTGAAAAACGGCTGCAGGACGAAAAATGGAAATTGAAACATGAAAATTGTCAGCTGTACGGTCGTAAAGTTCTTATCGGTCTTATCGGTGAATCAGCTATGCGTATGAAAGTGAATGTTGGAGATGGAGTTAATTAGGCACGTTCAAACTGGGATCAAAATTGGGTATTCTATGGGGAACTTGGCATTTTTTTCTGCTTTTTTTTCTTCACTATCGAGTTACTCAGAACCTTGTCGTCTGTATACAAACCACTAGTCCACTATCTATGATGACGAATGATCGCCGGTTTTGCCTTCTAAGGGACTGCCCAGGAGAAACGACCTATTCGTTTCTGATTTTGATGACAATTAGTCATGCAAAGTGCACTGTGATAAAGGTTCAGCACGAGTGGAACCGTGCAAACAAACAAGAATAATTGTTGTGCCCGATTCCCCCTGGAATTCTTCCCTTGTTCAAGAGCAAAGCTCATGGCGGATGTCGGAATCACTAGAGTTGGCTAACTGGTTGGTGGGGTGGGTCGAAACCTGAAACCTGAAATATGCTCGTGCTAATACGTGGGGTCAGTGGAAACTTTAGCACAGTTAGAGAAAAAGTCCCATATAACGACCTCATACAGCACGAAAGAATCAGAGATTCGCAAAGCTCAATATCAGTAACAGGATGATAAAGGAAAAATTTGCTGATCCCATGGAAGTAGTTTTTTGTGGCGCATCCCAAAGCCTACTTATCCGCTCAATAGATCTTTCCGCTCTATTGAGGGGGCTGATCCATTTCATATTTTCGGCTCTTTCCTATCACTCGTTCCACAGCCAAGCGTGCTGGTGTTCCAGTGCATATGATCAGTCGATATCTCACGTCCATTGGGATTTATTAATCGTGCTGACGAGATTTTCCGGACGAGAGACATGGATGTTGTGGGGCGTTTCGTTCGCACTAACTGATCTGACTCATTTCTCTCGCTGTATTGTGGGTGTTTGCCGTGTGATGGTTGCGATGGCTGTTCGATCGGCCATTGATCTGTTGTTGTTCTCAGCCAGTTACATGCGTGTGACTCTTGAAATTTCCTTCTCGATTCTCCGCCTACATACCTGAATGGATTCCCTTTGAATATCGTTAGACTGTTCCTGATTTGACTGAAACTGAGGAAGGGTTAAAATATGGCCGGAAAGGCGTTCAAAATAATGAGCTGGTTCAGTGGGAGGGCAGGAGCCGCTGGCTGACACGTTCGAGTCAGCATTCAGTCTCATTATAGCCCCATTTTTTATGTCGATAGGATTTCTATTTCTACATTTCATATATCCCAGTTGATTCAAAGAAATGTTCTTCTCAGTTGACCACAAGAATGCTGAGTTGTGAGCAATAGTCTTAACTCCAAGCGAGGACTCGCAAACCCATACTTCATGGTACGCCGGACGGCGCAGCTGTCATTTATGTACGACACGCCTTTTGCACTCTCACTTCACTCACTTCACAAGGTGCTTATATGCGCCATACCATAAAGCACCCACATTTGAAGGCACTGGTACGATAAATCCCTTAAACGAGTAGGGTTCAATACGCTCAGGACGGAATTGCGCACCCCTGAGCAGGCGCTGTTGTAAGCCTCCTTTTCCAAGGAAAGTGCCCCTTGAAGGCAACAAGCCTGCAACATCACCCAGACGCCCCCGCGTCGCCCGCCCAACAAATGCTTCGAGCGATGTCTGTGCTGTCGTATAGCTTTTTGCGAAGTACAATATGAAGCGCAAGGGCATTGAGATGAAGCTTGCGCGTGTACTGCCAAGAATTTATGAGTAACATACGTGCCTTGCTGTACTCTACCGTGGCGGTTACTGCGTCATTAGAACGAAGGTTCTTTTTCGCAGGTTTTGACATTCACTTCGTTTTTCCCCAATTTTCTCCACCATTTTCTCCACTATATATGCCATCCTGCTAGCATTTTAGAACGGGCTAGCCAAATTTATCGTTGCCATGCGGTTTCGAAAGGGACGCGAGTTCGGATCCAGTCTGGGGGCAAGGCTTTGGCCCATGTCTCAGGATTCTTACGAGAACTGGGGCAGAAACTGCAGCGTTAAACAATATTGTTTCTAGCTTGGTTTCGAATATATTAGTGGAAACCTGAAACTATTGAATTGTTTACCAGACCCCCTTCCCCTTACACTCCTTCGATTTTCTACGATTCAGCACTCGACTACCAATTAGTCATCCTCTGGGGGAACGTTGGTGGGAAGACACTCTCGTCTGAGCAGTTCTCAACAAGCGTTGACATATTCTAGTCACTGGGAAAAGGAGGATGTATCTGGACCTTCGGAAGGATGAGAGTGTGGCAGAAGTGTGGAAGAGAATGGATTAAAGACGTTCACCTCTTCAACTGGGCCGCGTTCATACTTCGCGAACGTACGACTTACCAAGTGCGCGACTGTGGCCGATCGCGCTTCAGCGCTTCATTAGTGAACAGCTGGAACGCTCCAAAGATGTTCCTTCCTGAATGTAATCGGATTGGCGGGTACATAATCCAACGATTAACTGTGGGGAGCGCTCGGTCGCTGTCGCCTTCCGGGAATCGCCCGATTCGTGAAGTATGAACGTGGTCTGTACCTCAATCAAATTGTGGATGACCTTTTCTCTGGAAATTGGGGTCATAATGAGCTAAAGGTAGATGAATTGTTAGAATTTCAGTTGAAGGGATCGTAAGGGCGGTGTAGGCAGGATACGCATCGTGATGTGTGAGACGGTGGTGTCAGCACGACCCCACACTTGGGGGACGGTCTTGGTGGGACCCTTCCTCAGCACCTACCTACTACTTTCCTACTAGTTCCCAGCTTCCTACCAGTTTTCTCCGAAATTTCCAAGATTTCCCGAGAACTCATACTTTTCCCCAGAAAGTCTGCTGTCGAGCAGGGGGTGGGGAGGGGGTATATCGCCAATGTGAAAAAAGAAAAAACCGCAAAAAGTCAACAGCCGACAAACATTTTTTTCGCAACGCGGCAAATTTCTTTCAAAGGCACATAAGACCCCATCCTCCTCAGAAGGCAAGTACGACCCCCCCCCAAGTGTTTCACACAACGATGCTGTACACTGGGTGCAGAGCTTTCGCTAGCGCAGGGTATTCAGAGCACGTCGTCCAGTGAGGAATCCTCAACCAGGGACGGGTCGGTTTGTTCTTTTGTGCGCAAGAAAATTTTTACCGGTAGTCCGATACAGCTTGTTTTTAAGAGTTGAATTTAGCAAGTAATGCGAAT
This sequence comes from Cooperia oncophora, assembly GCA_036418165.1. NCBI lineage: Eukaryota > Metazoa > Nematoda > Chromadorea > Rhabditida > Trichostrongylidae > Cooperia > Cooperia oncophora. Next base: position 15,938 of record MU912890.1, read on the forward strand.
CCTCCATCCTGCATTCCCTTCCATCATTTCCATCCTCTGCTCGACGGCCAAACTTTGAAAAAAAAAACAAACAGCAAAGTTTCTGGAATTTTTTAAAAAGTAGTGAATTGGGAAAAGTCAGTAAGATAACGAAGTAGGATAGCAAAACGAGCTCTCAAGATTTTCTGCTTTGCGGAATCTAAAGCAGGAAATTTGGAGGTCGTATTTTTGGATGACTGCACTATGAATCTTGTACCGAATCACCTGCACCTGTCGTCTGCCATTTTGCTGATCATCGAGTTCTCTCGGAAGCACCAGCACCGTCCCTATTCTTTTGTGTTGTCAGTCGAAGGAAACAGTCTCATTTTCCTCGAGGGACACATAGCTATTTGTTTCTTTTGATAAAAAGCTTTTGTGAAGGACTCCGATTATAGAGTCGGTAGATGTGGCTTCCCTAGAGATCCATGTCAGTGGAAGCGCTCAGGTTCATGAAAAATGCATGACATTCCACACCACATGGTCTTTGACTCCTTAGGTTAGCAGCAGCATTTCGGGTTTTATGTTTTTGGCGGTGTTTGAACCTTTGTGTTTTCACTAATGTTTACCAATGCAGCGAAAATGCACGTCACGGCGATGAGGACAAGTGGTGGTTCAACAGGACTTTTCCCTCTGCGGCTACACTGCTGGCTCTTTACCTGAAATTCAAGACCTTAGTGCGATTTTGAGAGTTCAAAAGAGTCTTCATCTACTTCTTTTCCATGGGAAATTGGGATTCCGAGTTCGCGGAAAGTGCCCTCTCCACTGGTTCAACCACGATCACCTCCGGAAGATTTCTCGACCAGGAGTTAGAGGTTCTTTCGACTAGGGCCTAATTTCTTTCACAAGTACTCGACATACCAATAGCTGCTTTTTCCGGTCATGGGGGGAATCGGAGTCAGAAAGACGCACGAATGAAGTGTTATACGAGTTGGCCAGTGTCTTCGAGGTGAGCATTTATCTCACTTTCGAATCGTGTAGCCATTTAATAGCGCAGCTCCACCTGCGCAGGAACATTTTCAAGGCGTCCTTGCTAGTCCATAGCTGTTTTCATAGCTGTTTTCATTCCCATACGCAAATCCATATAAGCAGTTTGGGCTAAATGGTGGGCTAGCGGTTTTTGATTACTAGCCGGGTATAGTGAGGTTACCAGTCTATCCTAGAGGGCCAAGCGCTCTACTTGAACAGCTCGAATACCATTGCAGCGCATCCAAAATGTCATGGTGATTCTGAATGGAAGTGAAATACACGGCCCATTCTAACGAAGTAAGGATCAGCGGCTGTAGCCTTCACCCCCAATAGAACCAAAATCATGAGTCCGTTCTCGAAGGAATAGTACTGCTGAGAACACTGAGAAAGCTCTTCTGTTGAGAATGCAGGAGCGGCCCACTGACGTAAAGGATAGACGCACTTTCCGAACATGCTGTGAGATGCGGCATAGAATGCCCTCGCTGGGCCCGAGGCTTTATGGCCTTCTTTTTGTTCTTCTGGCCCCTAGCAGTTATCCCGCTTCTGTCGGCGGGGACGCGATGCTTCACTGTTCCTGGGCCGTCCTCGTGCTTGTGCCTTCACTCCAGTGAGGTCTTTCTTGATCACGTCTCTTCACCTTTTCTTCGTAACTCCTCGTGGGCTTGCCTTCTGCTTCGGGAGTGTTACCACGAATAACTCAGCATTTTCGTGGTAGCCTCTGAAGGCAGTTTCGGAATGTTGTATTAGTTTGATAACTGCTGTTTAACGCCGAAAACAATACCACCAGGCTGAGTGCATGTTTTGACACAGACGCTGGCGGTCATTGGATAAAAATAAGTTGAAAAACAGCAAAGTGCCAAAAATCAATCACTTCTGTTATCTCATGGGTCCAGGGGGGCTACTGTTACAGCGTATGACTATGGCCCTCGTACTGTTGATATCGCTACAATCAGTCAGGGCCAGTGTACAGGAGTCCATGAAAAGTCCAATTTCTGATGTGTCCTGTCTAGGCGGTTTGTCACTGGATTGTTTTCCTTCTAAACCGATCACATCGGTAGGAAACCATAACCGCGCTGGCGGGTCATTTCATGGCCTGCGCTGAGGCCAACCAACATGCTGACTTTCTACGTGTGCTATATCAAGCTATTTCAACTGTATGCAGCTGTTAGTCCTCTGGAAATGTTTCAATGACCTTGCGCTTCCACTGACTTTGCTATGTGACCAGCCTACTATAGTGTGGTGTGGGAGCGGACATGCGTCATTCTTCTGCTCGTGTGCGCACTCTCACAGATACAGTGTTTTAGTAAGTTAGATAGGACGTGGGACGATGCAGGAAATGGGCGCAGGGCGGGTGCGCCTCGCCCTCCCATCCCCGCCCTAAGGACAACTAAAACTCATCCTCGCGCGTCACCCCCCCCCCCCCCCCCCAGCTCACTTTCTGCTTTTCGCTCAGCTTCTGCTCAGGTCCTGGCATTGGCGTTTCTGTGACGCTGTTAACCTTTCGACACCAAATCTCATAACGAAGAATTAGGGGCTCATTCCACCGCTGTGTGCTCATCCCTTCGAGAAGGGACTCATTCATGGTCTGCGACAGGTAATTTGGTACCTCTGGATGCCTTGCAGTCGTAGTTCTTTTATTGCTCTTGCTGCTATCAGGACCACATCAAAAAAGTTTCAAGTTGTTAAACCACAGTATCCACCCGAAACTACATTATCGCCTCTCCGCCTCGGCCGTGTTGGCTGTGAATCACCATAGTGTCGCTGTGCCATTGAATTTCCATACGTTTTGCAGAACCACTTCCTTACTAACGATTCCTGATTTCCCACTTTTGTGCTGTGCAGTTTGAACCCCATCCCCAAAAGGCCAATCTGTTACTAGTTCTGCTCTGCAAGGATGGACTTTATGACAAATGCTCTGCGACAGTGGTGCCGATAAAAAGCGCCATCTGTGACTCATAGTTGATGCAAGGCGTCGACAGGCGGCAGCGCGGCGCCCATATGGGCGGAAGAAAAAACCGGGCAGGGAAGGCGGTGGTTCGTCACTGCAGCTGGAAGACATTAGTTTGCTGGCTCGTTATATTTTACTTCAACCCACTAGCGAAGGATCGAAAATTGATTAATCGATTTTTTCGGTTTTTCGTAGCACTGTCGATCGTTTTTGCTGGTCCGTAACAGCAGACCACTTTTTATTGAGGTGGAATCTTCCCGAGATAGCGTGCCCAGATCCATTTAGGGTTTTCCCCGAATTGTCTTTTGAAAAGATTTTACGAAAGTCCTGGAGGCTTCTAATGCTCAGAAGCCCGTCGCCCCACTTCCAGTACTGTACACTTAAGAGAACAATGCGAATGGCTACGGGACGTCTCGGAATTGCCGTGTTCTCTCCTTTCATGCCGCATGCTGTATGTATCTCGGCCCACGCCTACACTACATATTTCTCGCTTGAGGCGGTCTCTGTGTCTCTAGTCGCCGCGTAGCTCCTACCCTAGGAAGCAAGTGCGTTGTATCATGAGGCTTTTTGATTACGAATTCTTCAGCTGCGCTCATTTCACTAGTGGACTCGCCATAGCACTTATAACCCTTTGGGAAAAAAATCCTTGTTTGGTCATAGAAGACGCCAGCTGAGACACATTACAGTTCCATGTCAGCGTAGATGAGTAGGGCTCTCGTGGCCTCGCCGTACTTCTTGCCACAATACGTACCATGTTTGCCGTCTTTGCGTCCACATTTGCCTTCGCTCGCAGCCCTAGCCTAGAGTGGCCGTATCCAAATGGGAAGTTCTCATGGAAAACACATCCTATGATAAACCAAGTCCCAAACAAAGTGCGGCAGCCCTGCGCCTCCCCAATCTTCGAAGATATAGAGGCTAAAGTTCACGGTAAAAAAAGTGAAAGCAGGCATCGTCGAAAAAGTCTCAATAATGCTTCTGCTTTACCGGGCTGCTATCCAAGATTTTTATTTTCACTTTCTATATTACTTCATTGAGTCTATACTTTTTATACGCCACTGATTTCTCAATTTTTTTTACTTGTCGTATCTATTTTTTTGTTTTTATTTTTCATGGCCCAAGACTTTTTGGGTGTTTTTTTGTGCAGCACTTTTAGCCTAGGACGCGCTCTCTTCTTTGGCTGCGTGCAACTGGGAGGAAAGGGGAGGGGTGCTGGGTTGGCCCGGCGTCAGCCTGTTCTCCACCAGTGAGAGAAGTTGACAGGCACCACAATTAGTGGAACACGCTGGCACCATCCCGAACCCAGCCCCTTGAAATCCCCCAACTTCGGCAGCGAACCAGGCAATCCAAAACAGCACTTCTACCCTCCCATACCAATCGGATTGCTTTTCGTTGATGAGTATGTGGGTAAGAGTGAAATGGCATGGTCTGCATTCGATAAATGAACCGTGAAATCATTATGGCTCAGTTGTCAGTCCTCCATTTCCTTCTCAATTTTCCGGTGTTGAGCAAGCTACATAGAAAGTTCGATGTTGTTCGACGAGCGACGGGGGGGGGGGGCATTCTACACTCCGTTGCTTTACGTAGTTCCGTGTTTCACTAAGCTCTCACTCTCGGAACCTGTGAACTCTTGTGAAACTGAGCAGGCTCGTCTAACCAGCCTGATAGAACCTGCCAACTTTTTTATGCTCACAAAATTGTTCCCTGGATGAGTCGAGTCAACACAGAAGTCCTGTGGTTTGGGCATTTTATAGGTTGGTGGCCGCGATTTCGGCTATCCGTGACAAATAGGTGTCAAACTCGTCCGAATAGTCAATGGGTAAAAGAAACAGCTCGTCTGCATATTCCAGATGGTTCACATATGGTGAAGTTGGCGGCCTGTCTGGACGAAGTAAGAAATCTCTTCAATATATTCAGGACGGAGGTGGTGTAGTGGCAAGTGACACGCTTATCACGCGCACGATCCGGGACCACTTCCGGATCGGCTTCCGGCCGAAGCGTCAACAAGCGCCAAAGGGAATGTCAACTGCGAGAGCTTAATCCTCCATCCTTAGCGGACTATTTGACTTCGCTGGTGTTAATCAGCCCCTTTATGGCCTCTTTTGTGGAATTCGATTTTTGCGAAATTCGAGCTGTGAGATCGTATCGCTCTAGAGTGGAAGCTCTGACTACGAATGTAATATCCTTTTCGCAAAAATCTTTCCGCAACCTCAACCGTAACGTCCCACCGGAAATCGGAAGTCCAATACGCTTCGACTTTTGTGACAAGGCGAAATCCGTCCTGATCGTTCCAAAATCGTTTTTTGGTGACAAAAGCGGAAATATCGGGAGATTATTCAAAACAAGAAACAGTACCGCGCTGCCTGTCGCTGGTGGACGCTGATGTCCGCTGGTAGACGCTGAGACGCTAGATCGATATCTGCACTTTCTAGTCGCTGACGCTACCAGACAGTCGGAACGCTAGTGTCGCTGGTAGACGCTGATAGACGCTGCAATTGCTGTAGTGGGGAAAAAAGTGAGACAAGTAGTGGAGGGCAAATGAAGGCTGTCCTAGGCTTATAGGGCAAACGGGGTCATCGTGAGTTGCAACTCTACTCTTGCACAGCAATCTCTACGCGACTATGACCGTGTGTGCTCCAACACTGACCCTTGGCTGGGGAATCAGACGCAGGGCGCCGCGGCGTAGGTTTCCTTCTCTCAGCACGCCCCCCCACCGACCACCACCCAATTGCCGCTTGCTCCTAGACCCGGTGTTATGTTAACCAAAGTTAGTTTTTGTCCAGGCCTAGGGAAAAAAAGAGGGGAGCTTCCGCGATAGTGTGAAACCACCTTTCTAGCGCCAAAAGAGTTTTTGCGCTACAGTAATCTCGGTTTGCACGAAGAGTCCTTGAATACCCCCTCCTTCTACCTTCTAACAGCCTCGATGAGACGTTCAGTGGGACTGTATGGAAGTGAATATTAACAAGGCGAAGTAATCAACTAGAGAAAGACACCCAGTTGTAATAAATTACCTTCATGAATCCTGCACAGCTTCACCCTTCATCTATGCAGGCTTAAGCAGAGAGCACCTGCCATCAGGTCGCTTTTCGCTTTGTCACAGGTGTTCAATGCAGTATCAGTACCCTCACAGCAACGCCAACCAAGCAAGGGCATCAGCGCATGGGCACCGTAGACAAAGATGCCGTCGAATAAGGTGTTAGGATGCATTGTGCACACACAACACCCGTCTTTTACGCCCAAATCAACAAATTGCCACGACTTCCGTTTGTGATGTATTTTGGCCATTTTCTTAGTTTCTTTCGTTCTTGCCGTCTTCGTTGAAGAACGAACGGACCGATATTTTTTCTTAATTTTGTTCTTCTCTCTCATACAGATGAATTTGTTGTGAATACCGATCCCGACCATCTTCGTACCATACCAATCAGTTGGATACCCTGAGGTCCCGAAAATCCTCTCTGAAACTACCTTCTTGGTTTGGCCACTTGCAGTAATTTTGTCCTCCACTCAGTGATGTTTACTTTAAGTGGTTGACCTCGGCGGCACCTTTTACGACTTCGGCCGGGTTTTGATTTTTAAGGTCACACGGTTGAAGGTATTTTGTCTGAAACTGTCTGTCGGCTGTTTGCAGTTTTCTTCCTTCTTTTGCAAGATTTCCGCTGTTTACTGCCTTTTTCAGCTTTTATTTCACAGTATCCATGAACATGACGTCTTTCTAATTACATATCTGCCAAACACGCACAATTGGAGGGGGATGAGAGCCAACCCGACCAACAACTCGGTATCGATTCTTCTCTCTTATCGGATTGTTTACAACGTTGTCATTTGCCGCTTTTAAACCACATTTTCGGCCACCGTGGGTGTTTTTCCCGAGAGAACGAATCGTTACGACAGCATTATTCATCATATTGTCAGCTCTATCGCGCTGATATAACGGAAATATTTGGAGTTTTATTTAATTTTTTGCTCTCATCAATTAGTCACATGTGTTTCATGCGCTAGCACATGTCCTGCGGATCTAAAAAAGTTTGCACGCAGTAAAGCTCAGAAAGCTGCAGACCAAAAAATGTATGAAAGTTTAACAATGTTTGATTTAAAACGGGTGTCCACAGGATTTTATTCGCAGTCCGTCGGGGGTGAGCTTGGAGGCTTTTGTAAACCCTCGCAAGTTCCTTTGAAGCTACGGTTTCTAGTATCATCTCAAACCAAACCACTTTTTGCTCTAACTGGTCCACCTAACCCGGAGCTCCTTCCCCTGGCTTACAGAGATTCGGCAACTGCATTTTCTCTCTTCTGCGAAGGTCCAGAGGTATTTTCTTATTGCATATCTGGTAGGTAGAGCTTTGAAGAACAAAAATAAGGAAGAGGGTAGAGGGAAGGAGGGAGAAAAAGGAAGGAGCAGGAAGAAAAGGAAGAGGGATTCGCTCGCGGTTGGCAGATATGTTGAGATCCCAGTCATTCTTCGCTCTTTCTGGCGAAGGAGAAATTGCTTGAAAAGAAGCTTCCACATATTCATGAGCTTCATCAGAGTTTACAGTTCTCCACAAAATGTGCCACGCACTGAAAGGACGAAGGGTTGCCCCCCCCCCTACATCACTAAGTCGAAGTGATCCGATTTTCCTACTCCAGTCTCGCCATAATCTTTTAATATTGTGTCTGGTCGAAAATATTAGCATAATCTATTACTGTTCGGCTCGGTGACTGACCACTGAAATTAGTTTTACGATAGTAAAAAAGATCTTTGATGTTTAACACTTGTAGAACTAGTGATATTGCTTAGATTCCTTCGTTCTTGAGTGATATCGCTTAGATTCCTTCGTTCTTTTATCTTGAAAGTTTCTTAAATAGAATCTTTGCTCTCATTTTGCCTCCTTAGATAATTAATCTAATTCTATATTGCAGCACAGTATTATGTGTTCCTCTCAAAATTAGAAGAAAATTGTTAATACTAAATTTTATTGCTGATCTATAGCCATGAGAATGCGTTCATACATTTTGCGTCCGCGTTTTGAGCGACTAAGAAAGTGTAGGTATCGATCCAGCTAAGACGGTGCCGGTTGCTCAAAGCGGTGAATCGATACCTATACTTTGCTAGTCGCTACAAACGCCAAATTACTCTCAAAAAGCTGCTGACGCAAAGTATGAACGCATCTCACTGCTATTGTATAACCACAATGCTCACAGCTTGTATTTTTCCGGACCTATCCAACTCAGCTCTTCCGATCGTCTATCATCATTCTTCTATTTTCCGAATGCCGCTACTTTAGACGACTTCTTAGTCACCGTGAGAGTTTTTCGTCGCCAAATGTCTTTGTTATGGCTGCAGTGTCGACGTAAAAGTAGCAATTAATTCATCGATTTCTATAGTTTTTGGGCGAATATCTTATTCACCACTCTCAATGGCTCAGACGGTTTTCAAACATGCTTCTGCAATGCGGAGGTGCTTGGAATTCGAAGGATGTCAACTTTTTGTGTGAGCAGCTGGTGATCTCATTGAAACCCGGCCCACTGATAACCTGAGCGAGTGACCTAGAAAGTGGATTAATTCACAAGCTTTTTTGCTTCTCTTAACGCCTTGAACGCCCCGTGCATTGGTCGTAATGCACATGTTCAAGTCCCAGTTGCGCATTTTGCAGAATTGATTCCAGTGCACCTATTTCACTATAGTTTGGTTTTTTATGGATAATTGTTATGCGTTACGAACCCTGGAAATGAGGTGGGCGTGGCTGCGCACATCGTTCAAGCGCAGCGGCGGTTGCGTTTCTAGTGGGATTTTTCATTTTGAGACAATTTTGATCACGTCTTCGTCCAGCACAGGGGCGAAGTGTGGTTGTCTCGAATGAGTATGTTCCCACGCAATGAATTGAAGAAAGAACAGAATTCCACGTCATATTCTGGAATACGCAGCCAGCCCGCATCTCCCCATGTCCGCGCCATAGAGTGTATGTATTTATTTGAGCTAAAAATGTATTTTCATTGATATCACATATTAGTATCACTCCACCACCTGCGTTCCTTTTGGGTAATTCCCTCGTGCAGTGCTTTGTGAATTATTGTTCAGGTAAAGTGCAAAATCTAGCATTTCGATATGCTCGTATGCTAGTTTTTTTTATTTAGCGCCTCACCTGAAAAGGCCATTAATAAGCGGTGGCTAAAACGTAGTTGGGAAAGGCTGCAGAGGGACGCACTGGCCAGTACATCATACCATACACTCTTCATCCCTCAATCTAGGCTTATACCAGCCGAGAGTAAGTCTCCAAACTTACAATGGGACTTTTGAATGGAGATCTGTAAACAGATAGAGTCCTATATTTTACGAATATAGGTATCAAAAACTGCAACGTGCATTTCAGCAGCAACTTTATGGGCAGGTGAAGTTTGTATGTGCAGCAGATGGAGGCGATTAGCTGTCGAATTGAGTCGTGAACGTCGAATCTTTAGCCACTGAACGGCAATTTGACGTAATGCGATTCCTCCGCTTACGCTTCAACAGATTGCCACTAAGCCTCCACCCTAATAACCGCACCATTACAAACTTTACCTGCTCATGAGTTACTTGTAAAATGCAGGTTTGCTATTTTGCTATATTTGTAAATAACCTTATAGACTCTATCGATCTACCCAGGTCTCCATTCAAAGTTCCATGGTAAGCTGGCGGACTTCCCTGGTTATATTAAATGCTATCTTTTCGCAAGGCTGTGGTCGTCTGCGCTCTAAACCGAGCCCTTTTCTAGGAAACGATACCGAGGCGCGGCACAGTGATCCCCCTTCCCCCTCCCCAACTACGTGGGCGCCCTCAAAACATTCCGATCTTCAGGACTTTCATCACTTAGGTTCTCACCACATCGGGAAACAGTAATCCTCTGTTACTTTGAGTGAAGGTGGTTCCTTTGTGAGAAACTTTAGGCACTATTCGGCATGGGGGCGGGGGAACATTTTGCACTTCCGCACGCTCCCTTCTTTAGCTCCTGTTAAATTACACATATCATCTAAGTAAGACCTGTAGACTCTTTCCTGTGTAAACGAAACTCTTGCTACTGCATAGCCTTCCGGAAGTTGCAGGTTTCTACAGGAGGCATCGGTCATGATCAGTAGGAACCAACAAAATGTCCCCCTCCAAGTCGAATGCGCCAGTACTTACAGAACTACATCTGAATGCCGGTGTTTCCAATCGTTTTCTGCTCTTAATTTGTTCTTTCTTCTCGTTTCTTACTTATCGCAGCCAGGCCTTGTCGAAGCAGTTATTTTTATTGGCGTGAATCGTGGGAGCGCGCCAGCTAGCGAGTGCAAGATGTTTTGAGCAATAGCGCGAATATAATGCCGTCTCGTTGTAAATTGAATGTTTTCGACTTTGAAATCTACTGTACTATCTATTGATTGGAACGTTTAGATTAGTCTCGAAGGGACTTGGTCACTATGGTGTTCGAGTCCCTGGTGGCAGATCTCCTTAATCGATTCCTTGGCGATTTCGTCGACAACCTCGACGCCTCACAACTCAACATTGGCATTTGGGGAGGTAAGCTAAGACAGCATCTTCCTTGTTTTTCTTTCAAATTTCTTTGTTGCAAACTTCTTTGAGGAGCATTTGGTTGTATGAGCGAGGGAGGCCACCATTGCACCTCAGTCATTGGCGTGCTCCCCTTCTTCACCGTCCTTGCGGAGAAGGGCTCATCAATGGTCAAGGCGCAGTGGTAATTCTTGCTCCGCCCATCAACCAGAAGTGGAATGTGCCTTTTGTGTGCCCTACAATCATTCATAAGCTTACTGTACAGCTCTTCCTCGTTTAATTTCCACAATTGTCGTTCCTTAGGCATGAGCAGTAGAAGTTCTTCAGGCAGGCTTTAAGGAAAAAAAGCTTGTTCCCTTTATAGAAGGCATTTACAGGGGACTATCACTGCAGTTTTCATGAGATTACAGTTGCTTTGAAACGCGTAGTAGAAGAATGAAGTTTATGAGTCGCGTATTCCGGTGACTTTTACCATCTACTTCCGAAGTTTTTGATAACTATTCACCCTAAATACCACTGGTAGGTGGAAAAGACAGTCGATTTAATCTTATCCGCCACGCCTTCTTTTTTGTCCAAGCATGTTTTAACGCTAACGTGATTTAGGGAGAAGAGGTTCGGCAGAGGGAAAGCGGCCCTCAGCCGCGTCTCTGCATCTCTTTCCCAGACCACAGCTTGATTCATCTGAGACTAAGGAACGAAACGGACCGTCTGTGTTTTGCAGCATTCCCTACTACTATCCACCTTTTCTTGTGTTAGATTTTAGAAGTTTTGCTTTTTCAGTCTCGCACTACGGCATTGCCCCTCACAGTTTTCTCTTTTCTTTCTGGAGAAGTGACACATGATATGGAGCTGATAGCGAAATACTAGTGGCGAGTGTTCAACATCGAAAACAAGAGTAGTGAAATGGCAGTTCTGACTGGAATCGCGTAAAAGTATCTCGTAAAAGTGCGTAAATTCAATTCATTGCCGCCAAGGCCATGTTCAGTAGTCTTTTAAGAAAATACCAGCGAATGAAACTTCAGTCCTAATACAAGGGGCAAATTGAACCACGGAAAAAAAGCGGTAAAACATTGCTTTTTGTCTACTTGTCTTCCCATTTTTCGGCTCAGGCATATCTCTTCGGAATGAACAATTCAGAGCTACTAAATGGTTTTCAGTAAATCACCTATAGGTAAAATGGGTTATTGCTAAAAATTTTATTAAAAATGAAAGCAAATAAGTAACGTCGTCCTGATACTTCAGTTGGAGGCTAATAAACTTGAGGGGGAGGGCCATTTACAGCAATTCTTGTACAGAACTGAGACTGTCGTTATCGGAAATGGTTTGCCATAGCTTGAACTGATTTATCCATCGCGGAGCTTCTCTTCTTTCAAGTCCCGACGAAAGTCCTCATTTCTATATGGTAATACCATCACCTGTATCACCTATGCTCCCGTTGATCATCGAGTTGCTCGAGCGGGCGCCAGTAACGGTCTCCCATGTTCGTCCTGCAACTGCGAGAGGTTGCCCAATGAACTCGTCTCTACTACGGACAGCGATCATTTCATACCCATCCGTTCAGAAGCTATTTAGCGAAAATAAGTCTGACCGCATAGGCGGTCGTCCCAGGAGTTCGCTTGACATTCGTGGATATCTAATCGGTATTCGCTCTGGTCCCAGCGCGTCGTCTCGAAACGCATGACGTGCCCGCCCACCTGATCTTCGAAACCTTGGCAAAAGCGGCGATCTCTGATCTTCGATCGTCGGCGGAGTGCGGAGCTCCGGCTTCCTTCTCTCACTTGCGTGTAGCGAGAAACTCCGAGCCTTCGATGGGCGTTGAATATACGCCGACCGCATGCTCCAATCCGCCTTTCGTAGAGTCCGTACTCTGAGGGTATGTGGTAATACGATAGGTAAATGAAAGATGATAAAAGAAAGAGTTGCATAGGCCTTCAGATGCTTCCCCTTGGTTATTAGCCCCCTTCATTGGCGACATCATCGATGCGACTGGTGCTATCCTTGTAATGGTTACTTGTGAGCATAGGTCGAGAGATCCGCTTAACGGCGATGCGGCGGGGACGTGTCGCAAGTAGGGTCGCTTGCGCGGCATTTGCATTAGTTTCTGATAGATTTGACATTCCTTCGAGCTAGTTAGCTATGTAATACAGGTTAGTTGTGTGCCTCGTGGATTTTACGACCGATACCCTCTGAGGCAGCGTTCAGACTTCGCGTCGACGCATGTCATCGCGAAGTCGGAACGGGACCTAATTGTGAATGTTCCGAACACTTATCACACTTTAATCTTTCAGGTGATGTGAAATTGGAAAATCTAGAAGTCAAAGAAACAGCGTTAGATGATCTCGATTTGCCGATCAAATTAAAATTTGGTTACTTGTCTACGCTAATACTCAAGATACCCTGGAAGAATCTATACAATGAGCCGGTGATTGCTAACATCGATGGTCTGCATTTGATTGTTGTTCCCAACAAAGGCGTTGTCTACAACGATGAGAAGGTTAGTGTTTTTTTTCGTCTGGTTTGTGTTATTTTTTGTCTGGATTTCAATCTGAGTCCTACCCTTGATATGCTTCTATGAAACTGAGGGGCGGAGAGGGGTGCGGTAGAGGTGCTGTAAGTTCTTCGCATCTATTTCTTCCTTAACTTTAGTACTGTTTGGATTCCCACTTGTAAAACATATGGGACTTTGGGGTATGATCGCGATATTACCCTTGCGATTGTAGAAGTTTGGAGCTTTGCTCAGTTTTGATCCCCTCTCTTCGTTTTTGTGAACCCGCTCTTTGCTAAATTATATGCAGCGCGCGTCCCTGCTTGTTTATGGAGACAGGCGCTTAACGTGACTGCCGTTTTTCTTCTTCGTTGGCAAGCTTGGATGCTTGATGGGCGCTGCTTCAGAGACGTGGGGCGGAAAGGGTTCAACACCATAACAACTTGGGGAAAAAATCCTCATCCCACTGGCTTACAATAGTTCTCCCCATTCCCCATAAAGAGAAAGTTTTTCGCGTTTCGACTTGCACCGAAAGGCTCTTCCTTTTTGGAGATACACCCTTTTTGCATTTTTTTTGCCAGCTGGCTTACATTCGGGAACCCGCGTGATACACTCATCCCTGAGACGGAGTAGGCGTGGCATGTGGACATAGCGCAGGACGCAGGACGGGTTACTCGTAGGATATTTTAGGGGTTAGTCGTAGGATATTTTAGTTCGAGGCAGCTGTCGTCTTGGTCTGTTTGACAATGACATGACCACACTTGTCTCGAAATCAAAATGTTTCTCTAAAACAGCCACCACCATGTTTAGTTGAATACGCAGCCACGCCTACCTCATCTCATGTAAATCCTAGGGGTCTGCAACTCATAGAGAGATCATTAATTCTGGTGTCCATTCGGGCTAGCAATCATTTTAGTGACACTTTGTACAAAAGTGGGAGTTGTCTAGATGAAAACACAGCCCTTTAGATTGGCCCACCAACCCCGAAGAGAAGTTCTTACCCCTTCATGCTTGAGCGAAAGTCCTCCACTTCGAAGTGGAAATTCCAGTTGTGCCCAAGGATTCCTTGAAATGCCTCACCCGGGTTATTAGCGCCACCATCTGTATGGTTTGGCTTAAGATCACCAGTTCATAAGTATGGGCTTTAAGCTGGAATGTTTGGTTCTGTATTGAGGATGAATGGCAGTGGCCTTTGAATTGTAATGCTTACGCTGTATTTTTCCTTTCCTATTGTGGAATAGAGCTGAATACTCAGAGAAAGGGTCATGTGTAAGCTTCCTTTCATGCTTCGCCAGACAAGAGCGCGTTTAGTAACCACGATATTGAGGAACGGAAAGTGACTGACGACGGTGACCAACTCAACGCACCCAGAGATCTAGCAAGGTCGGAGCGGTTTAGGTCGAATTCCTACTAAACTCTATCATTCGTGATTATGACCTTTCCTTAAAGGCAGCGGCACGGATATCCCTAAGAAAATAGTAAGCGAAGTGATACCGTCGGCAGCGACGGAATTCGCCTAACCTGCTGCAGGATACTGCAGGGCGCTTTCCCTAAGGGAGTACCCTTGAAAGGGCTCTATCACAGCTAAACAACATACCGACCCAAAACGCCCACACCGCCCGCCCGCCCCACAACATGGACGTACTCATACACTGCATGCATTGCATTGCTAGAATTTAGTTCTCGAAGCGAAGCATTGGTACCTGAACGCAGGCTGCAGGCACGAACTGCTGCAATGGATATGTGAAGCTACAATATAAATGCAGGGTACACGATAGCGGTTAAATTCTGAGGAATTTGATCCACGAAATTTTCAATCTAGCCATTAATAGAGAACGAAGGCTTTCTTCGCATGTTTTTGACGTTTCACTTTTCGTTTTTTCGCCATCTACTATTAATGGCGCCCTGACTTAGCCATTACGAGGCAGTTCAACCAGAATAAATTGCCCGCAACTGCAGTCTTAAAGAAAGAATCTAGGGCTAAGTCAATCCCCAGGACCCTTTGTTCGAACCACAAAACGTCGGTTTGTATTGTAATCGAGTACCACCGGGACACTAATGGAATTCCCTGTTGTGAAGGTGCAATAAGGAGCAAAGCCAAAAACAAACCAGTGCTGGAAATGCCAATGCTCAATGAATTTGTCCTTCTACAAATTCTGCGGGAAGACACTTTACTAAGACATCAAATATCTACTTTCTGTCTCACTCTATATAACAAAATTCAGAACGAGCGTACTTATTGAGGGATAAATTGTTGTTATGGCTTTATGGGCCAATAAGAAGGACTCGCAATGAAACCCACACAAAATTTACCACACACGTGTTTGTGAAAAAAAATTTTGATGCTTTTGACGTGGATAAATGTCCCTCTTGAGTCCCAATTCTCGCGCATCTCAACTATTCATTTATAAGGCTGATGATTTCATTCAGGCGAAGAAAAATGCCGCTGAAGTCAAGCAAAAGACGCTTGCTCGCCTTGAGGAAGCACGCAAAAATCGCCGAAAGCCACCAGATCCAGCACAGGACACTTTCGTAGAGAAAATGATAACGCAAGTTATCAAGAATCTGCAAGGTGTGATCTTTCAACATTACTCTTTTATGTGCTATTTTTGAGACCGTAGGCACGATTTCTTCTTTTTTAGATTACTGTGTCTAATATTCATGTTCGCTTTGAGGATAAGTTTACAAATAGACATCGTCCTTTCGTGGCTGGAGTCACACTTGAAAGGCTCGATTTCCAAGTGAGCTGAGCTGAATTTTTTTCTACTTTGCGTGGATTCCTTCTCGCAATTGTGTTTCCAGACAACTACCGAGAATTGGATTCCTACGATTCATAGAGACGTTGTTAAAATCTTCCATAAACTTGTTTTACTTGACAACCTTGCCGTCTACTGGAACTCGGGTTCGGAATTGTTCTCAGATCTGACTGATAAGAAGGAGATCCGACGGAAGCTCCAGGCTACGATTCACAACGGGAAGAATCAGCCTGATGGTTATAAATACAGTGAGTGGTATTAAGAATTTTATTTTTCGAATTGTACGGCTCACGTATCCCTTATTATGTCTAAAGTCAAATGTTGTCCATCCACAGCGCTCCGCTGAGGAGTCGCGGAAAACGGTCAAAACACTTGCTTACTGCGGACGCTAGGGCGTGTCAAGGGACTGGGTTTGGCGCCGCGCCAGCCAGTTTTCCATCAACTATGGTCGCCTGACAATTTCCACAGTTTTTGGATAACGGGCTGGCAGCGAGCCAAACCCAGCCCGCTGATACGTCCTGCATCCAAGGCGAACAGCCGCTTTGCGAGCGCACGCATCCCATGCTGATGGCCCTAAGCGTGGTCTTCCTTGTGATAGAAACTGCGTAAATAGTATTGGATGGATGATAAAGCGCGAGTGTATTCTCTCCAAAGATCCTATCCAATTTAGTCCTGAAACCTATCAAAATGCAGGCGAAGTTGAAATTAAATCAAAAGCCAGAATCCGATGGAACGAATTGGAAAACTCCAAAGGTCGGTGAAGTTTATGTTTTACTTCCATGATTTCATTCTTAATGATTTTGTTTATTTTTGTGGTTTTAGATAGATCTCTCTGTTGATATGGAAGCGTTAGCATTGGCGATTGGTAAATACCAATATCAGGATATTTTACTGTTCCTTGAGGCGCAGGAAAGGTATGGCTTCATGATCTATGGTACATTTGGTTATATGTAGCATTTCCAAATTTTGGGACCCTCAAGAAGGGTAAAATTTCACCTGCTGGAGTTTTTACCATTTTCTAGGTTCAATCTCGCAACGCAGTATTTGAAGTACCGCCCACATCTTAATGAGTATCGTGGACATTACAAAGAATGGTATGTAGTATTGTTCAGTAGCAAAATGAATTGCTGTTCTGTAGTCGTGTAGGGGATAGGGCCAAATAATCCACTTTCCAGGTGGCATTTTGCCTACAAAGCTATATTGGAAGAGAAAGTTCGTCGTCGAAGGAACAATTGGTCGTGGCCGAGAATGCGCGCTCATAGAAAGCTTGTCCGTGAATATCGAGATGCGTGGGTGAAACAACAAACAACCAGAAATCCTGGGTCCGATGTCACGGATATTATCAAGGTGAGCACTGTTCAACTTAAAGACAGTTGGCACGATAAATCCTCCAAGACGACTAGGATCAGTACGCCTGGCAGGACGGAATTCCGCGACCCTGAGCAGGCGCTCCGTCGCTGCTTCCCCAATTAAGGTGTCCTTGTAAGGCCCCTATCAAGCCACAACGTACCACGCAAACGCCCGCCACGCTCACCCG
>MU912891.1:0-10467 GCA_036418165.1 Cooperia oncophora
AAGATCCCATCGGGTAATCGCGGGGTGTAATTAAAGCCGATGATCACCTACAGTTGTTGACAATTTGTTATCACCGTAGGGTTGAGGGATATTGTCAAAGAGTAAGACTTAAGAAACAGTAATGGAAAAAGTTCAGGTGAAGTGCACTTCTGCGGACTACTTTCGAGTTCAACCGCCACTCGGTCTTATCAAAGCGAATGATACGGCACGCATTCGTGTATGGTTCCAGGTAAAATTACTACATTCTGATCATCAGAGTCCAACACCACAGATTGTGTTTTGAAACCCCTTCGGAAAATGTAGCTGGTAAAATAAAAGTCCTCATTCACAGAACGCCAATGGCATACCAACCGATGGGAAGAAGCACTATTTTGCTATTTATTACATGAACTCACAGGAAGGGAAAGCAGTTAAAGACATGTGGACTAAAGACGCAAAGCATGAAGGTGAACCAATACAATCGATATTCAGGAGTAGTCGCAGTTTGGGCTCTGAGCGAAAGCTATTTCTGCTGTATCCTGCTAGGTTAGAGCGGGTTCATACTTCGCGATCTGCCAATCGGGAGGACCGCCGCAAAAGAAGATTCAACTGGGCTGCACGGCCTCACTAAAAATGCCCTGCATGAACGTGGCCCATTTTGAATTCTGTTGGATCGGCGATCTGCCTAATAAGGGTGGAGGACCCGCAATTCAATCGCTCGAGCGATCCAACCGCGCCATCCGGTCCCTCGTGGGATCCAAGCGATGAAATCGCGAAGTATGAACGCGCTCTCAGAGCAATAACTGACCCATTACACCAGAGCAAATCTCAGCAATCTCCACAGGTATCTGCCGTATAAATGTCCAATTCGAGAAGAAAGGCGAAGGCGAAGGAAAGTCACCGGATGGTGGCAGTCGTGAGGGGAAAAAGACGAACTGAATGATCAACAATTCAGGAAGAATGATATCTTCAAGTGCTCCATCAATGCTTTGATTTATTCACGTTACATGTGTAGACACCATGTTCTAACGAATAAATGACGGGAATCCGTATAATCCAGCTCAACTTGTAGTTTCGCATCACTGGAAGCAATGCGCCATGATTCTAGCTTTTCCTGCTAATTGTGGAGGTTCATTAATATTAGGTTGGCGGGAAAGTCCTGTCATAATTTTTTTAAATTAAACTTTCTTTTTATAGAGAGGCGCACCCATTTTTGAGCACTTTTTGGATTCATCGCTTCACATTGCAGGCCGGCGCGACGCAATGTTGGGCATAGTCTCAATTTTGTCTTGGGCTCAACTAGTGGAAATTTTCTCGTCCATATAACGATTAAGTACGAGAGGCAACTAGCAGTTACGAGCAATGTCGGGGTTACACTGGTGCAATGGGAGAGCCATCCAGCTCTATTGCATGAGGTTTGGCTCGACCTCTTTTGGAGGGGTGGGCTGCACTGTCATGCTGAAGGCAGACTCTGCGGACGATTTTTCCATCTTGTCGACGATTTGCTTCAGATCTTTGTGGGTATTGACCGAGGAAGCAGCTTCTTCATCCAGCAGTTTCACGACCCGCAGCTCCCTCAATCTGAGTTCACAGGTAACCCAAACCTCACTTCGTCATCAAAACTGTAGGCTCCCGCTTTGAAGCATTAGCGTCGTGGAACGTTGTCCGATGATTGATCATCGTACTTCAGAAACTCCACTATTTTGGCATCTGCAGCTGTAATGCTGGCGTCAGGGTGGTAGGAAGAAAGAGTTTGAGGAAGCGCTTGGGGAGGGGTCGGTGCCGATGGTAGCGGATAACATTCTTGTCCATATTGCAGAAGAAGAAGCAGGAGTCAAGCGAGTGGTACTAATAGAAAGACCACTCCTTGATGTATAAGTGCTCACATTACCGGTTACCCTCTTCAGGTAATGGGCAAGTATTTTAAGTTCAGAAAAGTATGACAGAACTTCTCCGCCAGCCTAAATTTGATGCAACGACTGCCGAAAGTCACGATTAGTGTAGAAACCCGCCTTGTTAGCACAACATATCTGCTACCAGCAGAAAAAAACTCGGTGTTACTTGACAAACGGCACACTGATGACAATCCTTGCCATATGCGAGGCGAATACGTCTGTTCCAGTAAAGGCCACTAACCAGGCTCAAAAGTGCATGGGAACGGGCTGTGTGCTAGCGGTACGCGAGTGCTGTTTCCATACTCCCTTCCCTATCAAGGTGCAGCAATTGCATCGATTCCGAGCTCCTGCAGCGAAAAAGTCATTCAGCTGAAGAGGACAATCAGAAGTGAGAAGGCCCGTTTAGCGGTGGTGAGGGGTGTGGCAGGCTGTGCTTCAGCGCGGGCGAATTATGAAGACGGCCTCCAGGTGTCACTGCACTACAGCCCCGTTGCCCATGCTCTTTTGACAGGAGTGAGAGGCTAGCTACGGGCCCATTCCTCCACCACGGCAAGGACCGCGTCCCTTGGAGGTGGGTGAACAGTTTGCTTCCAATGACCGCCTATCTAGGGCCCAAAAACGATGTAGGTGCAATTTGGCGCCTTCAACCGCTACTATAACCCATTACGACAGTTGACTTACTGACTCAACATGACCAGGCGGAGGTGTGCAGTGGCAAATGTGGGCGCATACTATTAGGTTGGTGCATAAGTTCTTAGCCACGTGTTTGATCCTTCCGTATTTCGTTTGCATGGATGTTGGTATATCGTCATCACGTGTGCGTGACGTGGGCACTATACTCTTTTATCACACTAGCTATCACTCACCCACCTTGCATTTGCAGGCCACAATGTCGCACAATTTCCACTGTGACAAAATGTACCTGCGCCACTGCCTGGTTTTGCTTCACGATTCACAAAAGAAGTTCCACTTTCTCAACTCGATGATCACTGGAGATGAGAAGTGGGTCCTCTACGATAACCCTGTGAGGAAGCGGCAGTGGGTCGACAAAGGAGAACACCCCAAAGGCCGACCTTCACCCCAAAAAGGTTCTCCTGTCCTGTTGGTGGTCCAGAAGAGGCATGGAGTACTGGGAGCTGCTGGAGAAGGGACAGACGATTGACGCTTCCACATACGTGACCCAGCTGCGGAAATTGAAAGATCACGTCGACCGTACTCGTGGAAGAATGCGGAAATCTACTTCCACCATGACAACGCCCGACCTCACACCGCAAAGGCGACCCAGGCCGAGCTGGAGAAGTGGCTGATGGTCGCCCACCCTCCCTACAGCCCTGACCTCGCTCCTTCTGACTACTGGCTGTTCAGTCATTGTTGTTTATTGTTTATTTCGCTTGACGCTGACAGAAGCACATTCAAACCTAGCTAAAAACTTACAACAACAAATTATAACTTAAAACAGTTGTAATGCAAAACAGAACAAAACATCATTTGTGTAATCACCTATATAGCAAGTTACAACTAATTCGTAGTCTCTACAAAATCTCCAACGTGTCGCTTAAAACTTCGATATTTGAACTGTAAGACATTGCTCCGCAAAAGGTAATTGAACCTTGAGCAAACTCTATTACCGAAAAACTTTGATCTAAGGTGAGTCCTGGCATATAGAGATGAGAGTCTAATGGAATCGCCTCTTGAGTTAGATGGCAGCACACGAAAAAAGTCATCTGCTTGATTCTGACTAAGTTTTTCAATAATTTGAATACCATTAGCAAGTCGCTTCTAGTTCTTCTCCATTCCAATGATTTCAACCCATAAGCCCTATTCCGAAGGGTTCCGTTG
Organism: Cooperia oncophora; assembly: GCA_036418165.1. Classification (NCBI taxonomy): domain Eukaryota; kingdom Metazoa; phylum Nematoda; class Chromadorea; order Rhabditida; family Trichostrongylidae; genus Cooperia; species Cooperia oncophora. The sequence goes on from MU912891.1 coordinate 3,714, forward strand.
GGTATCTCCATGTAGTTTAATCCCTCGCATCTAAGCATCAATTTACGCGTGAAGTTATTCTGCACACTTTCAAGTGCGTATATATCCTTTTTCATATGTGGATTGAATACGACGGTCCCGGACTCCATAATTGGACGCACATATAGCTTGTATGATCTCAATAACACGCTAGTATCTCTTGTTCTCAGGGCCTTAAACAGGTTAAAGGTCCTCCGCAATCCCTTAGATACCAGCAACTTATAGTGTTTGCTAAAATTTAATTTGCTGTCATAGTTAAACCCCAGATCCCTCACTTCATTCACTGTTTTCAATGCAACATCTTCCACGTAATACACCGGTTTGCGGGTAGAGGCTCCCAAACGCATGACCTGAGTTTTTTCCGTAGACAAAAGAAGCCCGTTATCCTTTGCCCAACCTACAATCCTATTGATTGCAAGCTGCAGTGAGGGTTCATAATCTACATCTCCAGTCACCATGTAAATCTTGATGTCGTCAGCAAAAATATTGCAAGTAACTTCGAGGTTCTCAAGCACGTAAGGAAGGTCAGCCGTAAACATATTGAAAAGCACGGGTGATAGAACTGCACCTTGTGGAACACCGCTTGTTGCGACTCGTACCTCAGACAGTGCTTCCCCTACTTGAACTTGGAACGTTCGATTGTCGAGGTAAGCTTTAACCCAGTTTACCACTAGGGGATGGACACCTAAGCGAGAAAGTTTGCTCAATAGGACCCTATGTGGCAGTCTGTCAAATGCCTTGCTAAAATCAAAATATATTACGTCAACATTTTTTCTGGCATCTAACGCTTTAGTCCAATCATTCATGCAAGACAGCATAGAAGTTTCAGTTGACCTGCCCTTACAAAACCCATGGTGTGTGGCGGGTAGAATATGATTTTTCTCGATGTGCTCTAGTAAGTAACGCTTGATTACTTTCTCAAAGACTCTGGAAAAAATTGAAGTGTGACTAACTGGTCTGTAATTACTTGGACTCGACAACGGTTCCTTTTTAGGATGAGGTATTACGATAGAATGCTTCCATTTGCACGGCACTTCGCCCGCCCATGAGACTAAGTTGAATAGAAATTCAATGGAGCGCCAATTCGAAACTCGCATATTTTTTAACACAATTGAATGGTATATTCTCGGCTCGCTATGATAGAGGAATGCCGATGACCACTTTAGGAGTATATCCAGAATTGTTTTTCGGTCGAACCATGGGGCAGAATCACTAACATGTACCCTAGGAAATTTTGACTCTTGCGTAGTACCAGACTCAAATCCGAATGACTTTTCAAACGTATCCGCTAGCAGTTCAGCCTTATCTCGATCCAAAATTGCCCTATGTGATTTTGCTCCCAAGAGTGTGCCTATTCTATGTTTGTCTGTGAGCCTAATCCTAAGCAAGGCGTATAGAGCTTTCAAACCTCCTTTGTCTAATTTTTTCTTTTCAATATACGGCATAGTACTTACTTAGTTTTTTCACCCACTTTTTGCTAAAGTTCTGGAACCGTTTCCATTCTACTGATGACTGAGAAGAGACTGCTTTCTCCCAATACCGCTCTCTGGTCTTTCCCATTGAAACTAAATAATGAGGTAGGTTATGAAATTTATTTACCACTACCATCTTGTAAGGAATGTACATATTGATGGCGTGCTGTAAGATTGCTATGAACATTTCATACTTTTCATTAACTCCCATTACATTGTTGAAGGATCCGAACCAGTCTACACCTGCTAGGTATGCTCTCATAGCTTCAAAATTCCCGTTTCTTGTAATCTCTACATACTTTATGCCTGTTAGCTCTAAAACTTTCTTTAAGGCTAAACTTAACAACGTTGTGATCACTGGTACCTAGCGGAGGAGAGGAAGCTACTGAGTGGATTAATGAGAAGTCATTACATAGTAGCAAGTCCAACAGCGAACTGTATCTTGTAGGGAAATCTATGGTTTGGACAAACCCGTGTGACGTAAACATGTTGCTAAATTTTGTACTACAGGAATCATTTAGCACTCAGAGAGCTGAAAACATGAGGAAGGTTGAAATCACCAGCTACTATGCACACTTTGTCACAAGAAGACAAATCACTGAGAGCCTTGATAAGTTGCTCACTTTTTGTGGAAGAACACGACGGCGCTCTATACACAGCTATGATCCTAAGTTCCATGGAGTAGAAGTAAATATCGCACGCCAGTATTTCGTATGCGTCCTTTACCGATTCCCCAAACACTATACTACCAGAATGGGGGTGTTTCAGCAAAAGGCTACTCCGCTCTCTCGTTGTTCAGACCTTCAGTTCTTAACTTTCATACCCTGTGCTCCACATACCCCAAGTAACGGAGAAATTAATCAATTTCAAATTATAGCCATGTTTCACTTGTTCAGCACGCAGGCGCTCTCCCGACGGAAAAAATCTAACAAAGGAATCGGTGCAGGAAAGGCACCCGACGACTTCTTCAAGTCCAGCCCCCGTCGTTCTGGAAGGAATCGACAAGCTGCCTGAGCGCTGGCGTCGAGTAGTGGATGGTGATGGTGCATACCTCTAATCTTCAGGTTGGTTCGCTATTGAGATATTTACGAAAAAGTCGTGGCTAAGAACTTATGCACCAACCTAAAGTCGGCTCCAAAGTTCAAAATTCACGCACACCTGCTAGGTTACCACTGTGTAACTAACAAAGATTACCTTCATGATACATAGTAAAGGTAACAAGATCAACAAGAGGACTTCTCTGGATACGGGTAGTGCGATAATTTATTCTCACTTCTGAGAACCTCGGTTGAAATAAACGTCACTACAATGTATTTGTCAAATCTCGCGGAGGACATTTGAAAAATGACAAGAGTATCCTTATTATCATGAGTGCGCCAGAAAAACACCGACAGCCATAAGTCCAGAGAGTTGCGATACGAAAAAAAAACAACTATCAAAAAAAACTCCATAGACCAACTGAGTACCGAAACTATATTTAAAAAGGCTTTAGAAGTTTCTACATGCCGAAGCGACATACTGTCAACGACTGACGAACTCCTACCCCCCTGAACTGAGTCCAGGATTCCGTAATCACAATGGTCTGGTAGTGGATGACCATTATCTCTCTCTTACCGCGCAATCTTGCCGAGACTATCCTGGATAGCCCTTCGTTTCCCAAAACAGAATCGTAGCAAATCTCTAGGGCTTGGAGATTTAAAGAAGTTCATAGCAGTATAGTAATTCTATAACACCTCACGAATTCGCAAAGTTCCTCAGAATGTTTGCCATCAGCGATACCTTTGCAAAGGTATCGATGGCGAGTTTACCCAACGGTGCAGTGAGAAGTTGATCCGTCCACTCGTTCAGTTGTGTATCATCACTAGCCGATGAACGAATTACATCGCGGCTCTGGATCAAAAAAATTGGAGACACTGTCAAAGTGCCTGCAGAAAGATTACTCCAAAAACTAGACTAGATAAGTAACTCCTTACCAGTAACTCCACATCGCACTCTTATCACAGGCATTCCCAGAAATTTTGTGTGTTCTGCGATAAGTAGCCGCTGCAAAGGTACGAGTTGACAAAGAAGAGCTGCATCGCGTGATCGACCTTCTCGCAGCACACTTCCTCTGATTGCCGTGTGGAAAGGTACAGATGCGAAATGCTAAAGAGAGACAGTAATCGATTCGCCATATGTCCGGTCAATAATACTCTATTTTTTGCGATCTTGATCAATCACTTCAGATCACACAATTGACTTTCATTGCAGTGTACTGATAACTTCAAAGTCTGTGGTCTATAAGGACGTAAGAAGAGGTAATGTAGTAGCAAGTGGCTGCGCATACTGGATGTGAGGTCCATGAATCAAATCTTGGGTCTCTCACCAGACCAAACGAGCCTCCCAGCTCTTCAGAGTTGAATCACTGGTACTAAAGAGTGCCCGGGACAAAAACACTACACCAGGTGCTGACCACCGCAAGATTTGTGGATATTTCACATTCAATATGCTTTGACGATGCTGAACAAAAGTGGAACACTTGGCGCTTTCTAGAAAATAGATTGATCCACATTGCCCAAAAACCTATTAGCATTCATGTATCAAATATGGGATTGAAGATTGAAAAAAGAATCATATATAGACAGATGTAGCACAAAAATTTCCTTTGGCTGAATGGAAGGGTTCAATGGCCTATGTGGATTTCAGTCCTGTGGACAGAGTAAGTCTGCGTCTTCACAGCTAACCACTGCTGAACAATTACCATTTCACAAATGAGGACTGTCTACGGACAACTTGAACACAGTTCCTTTCATCGCGTCGAGTTTGTGTTTTTCTGTGCTCTCCCTCTCTCAGCCGCATGGCACTCTATGGACATTCTGACTTACGGCAAACGAGTTATGGGTATCAGCTACTTTCCAAAAGGTGAGACTTTCAAATTGTTTTACTCTCAAACAAATACGAAGGATAAGCCTACATAAGAGAAAGCTAACCTTCACAATTTGCTCACGACTTGGTGCGTCGCTTTTATTGTGCAATGCATTCATAAGTGACAAAGCTGCAAGGGCTACCCTTTCGTCAGATTTCTCCAAATGACGAATAAGTGACTGAGCAGGCACTTCAGACAACACAAGATCTCGAATAACTTCACTGAACGAACAATTATGAAGAAATATTTTGGATGTGAATCAATATAAATACTTCTTGATGTCGTTTCCATTTCTCAATGATCTTTTCGTGGGGAAAAAAAAGCTGAACCTTACCTGTCGCTATTCAGAAGCTGTTCAATCATTCCTAAAGCAATCAAGACCACATTGGAATCCTCTCGTTTTGCTCTTCCTGAAAAAAATTTCCACTTTCATTCTCCAAAGGGAAATCATGGACAATAGGAAAAGCTGCTAGCACCATAAGCTGGATGAAATAAAAAATTACCCGTAACCAAGGTAGCAAGCTTGCTGACTAGAACAGGTGAAGCTCTGCTCCATCCTATACCGTCCACTTCTAACTGAAGAACTGATCGAAGAGAACTCAGGCAAAGACTGAGGCACGATTGACTGCTGTAATAAAAAGTCTTTACACAAATTATTTTTATTTTACGTTCGTCAGTCGCAAACTGAGAACGCAGATCAACTGAGACCCATCTAGTGACGCGTAAGCAGGGTACAGCATCGATGAGAATCCTATTACCCCCCCCCCCCATCGGTGACAGCTTTCTTGAGGGAAAACTGCAAAACTTCTCTTGGGAAAGTGTGGGGGTCGTACTGGAGGAATAAATTTTGGGCGAAAGTCGTCCAAACCGCAATTATCCCATTTCGCTGCTGTACCGTGAATGTAACGCTGAAGAGAAAGCACCTCAAGAGCGAAAACTGTTTTAGAAACTCCGGATAGTTCTTCAACTCACCTTTCAATTCTATCATCAGCGAGAAGGTCATACAAAAGCTGAATACTGGACAACCTGTAGAAACACGACACGAAGCAGGGATCCTAAATTGGACTTTATATGGAAAGAAAGTCCCATCAATACACCTGAGAAAGAGGGATGGCGCAAGAATATAGTACTTAATACATGTAATTCAAGTTTTGAGCCAGCATACAAAACAAGTCCCGGACCTATGCATTTCCCGCTAACTGTACACTGCTTTTGTGGGTAACTCCCATTGACTTCATATAATAGCGAAGATGGAAAGAAAAACAAAAAGGGTAAAATCCCAGGCATAAAAAGGAAAGAAGACCTTGCAGTAAGATGGCTCGACTTCCGGAAAAAAAAGTCGGCAAACAGTCCAAGCAGCAGAAGTAGCACAGTAAATATAGAGAACTCATGTCATACCGAAGAGAATGACTCCAGGGCATTCAAGGCCCATTCAATGTCATCAAAATTCTCGCCGCGATTCAAAAGAGCTGCATGAATTCGTCCCACGTAGTGACTCTGGAATTTGTGTACAGTTCATAAAAGTTGCATTAAAAACGACATACAAAGAACAACGGAGATCAAGACAACGGAAGCGGACAGCCCCACTTTTTCTTTCGCAAAACGCAAGATTCCATTACCGGGGTTTGGCAGAATACTGTTACTGACAAGGGAATGGTTTCAACTTCCCATGGAACTTTGAATCGAGACCTAGGTACATTGATAGAGTCTCGAATGCTGATTACGAATATGAAGATTAAAAGTGCTACGGAGACCTCCCCGACGATTTCCGGGTGGTCGAAACTTGCTTGAAGGGCGATGTTGTCTCACGAGGCGCGCTGATTGTGGCCTAGGGGTGTGTCTCGTGCTCTAGGCGGCAGCATGCGGGTTTGCTCCCTACGAACGACAAAGTTTTTGCTCACCTTTTGTTTCGAATTTCGATATTTCTCTGAATTACAACTATCGTCCAAGTTTGCTGAGCCCAATAAAGATGAAGTGACCGCGAACGTGAGCTTATTCCAATTTCATTCTGCACGATCTCCTTCTCAACTGTATAGATCGACTACATCGTGCTGCGATGGCATCTTCCCTCTCGTGCTCAGTTTTGCGCAGGCTTCCTCCAAAGGTGTTCGATTGCATCTTCGATCCATCGAAACCTCCGGTTCATACTCGACAGCGGGCGATGACCTTTTGAGCAGCTTCTGTAGTGCTCGATGGCCTTGGTGACCTAACCACAAAAGTGTCGTCTAATATATGTACTAACAGTGATCAAATTCAAAAATGCCTACATACTTGTTCTCCAGTGACAGCCGAATTGCCAAAGAAAACAACATTTTCCTTCCCACAATCAGTTGTGCTGGAGCTGCCTTCATTCCCATCA
>MU912891.1:10567-47231 GCA_036418165.1 Cooperia oncophora
AACTGTACACTGCTTTTGTGGGTAACTCCCATTGATTTCATATACGAAGATGAAAGTAAAACAAAAAGGGTAAAATCCAGGCATAAAAAAGAAGCCTTGCAGTTAGATGGCTCACACTTCTAGGCAGCCGAAAAAGTCGGTAACAGCCGCACAAAGTAGCACAGTAAATATAGAGAACTCATGTCATACCGAAGAGAATGACTCCAGGGCATTCAAGGCCCATTCAATGTCATCAAAATTCTCGCCGCGATTCAAAAGAGCTGCATGAATTCGTCCCACGTAGTGACTCTGGAATTTGTGTACAGTATTCACAAAGCTGCATTAAAAATGACAACAAACAAGACAAGACAACGGAACCGTACAGCACTACTTTTTCTTTTGCGAACAAAGAGTTATAGTCTCATTACTGAGTTATGGCAGTATACTGTTACTGAGTACCGAAAAAGCACTTCTACCAAAAGAAGTAAGGAGCTGTATAGAACGATTCCGGAGGAAACAGGCTTAGAAACACTTCCGTGCTTCCGAGGAAAAACCCTACAAAAGAAAAAGAGAGGGGGAAAGTTAAACCATCAACCTTTTCGCTCCCCACATTATGTATCTAACTTATGATTCAACCAGTCGGAGCGCCCGGCTAACGCCAAGCTCTCCTGCTTCACGCACATCATAACGGGAATGAAATTTGTTAACTGCTTCATATTGCGCAGGGGTGGTGAATCATAATAGACACAGCAACCTAGCGGATTCTGCACTCCTTAGTCCACCCTGATAGTTGCGGAAGGAGTGCTGGTCGCCCGTTCTATACGTAGATCGCAGAAATAGATAGGAAGTACAGTCAACCGTGAGTGCAATATCAATATGAGTTGCACAGTAGATGAACAAATTCCGTTTTTATTACCTGCATCACAACGCCAACGATGAGCGATTAACTTTCGTTCATTTTCTAGTGCTATCAGAGAAGTGATGGCTGGAGGAAAAGTTTGCTTACTGAGAGGCTTTTTTACTTGGCAGTGTAGTGGTCAGAGATGTCGTGAGAATGTCCCCTTATCTTTACTTATCAATTGATAAAATTGCTTGTCACCCGTCATCAATGTCGCTATCACTAAAACTCCATAATTTCGTGGTGTAGAGGCTCCAGCATTTGACTGAGCAACAACTGCAACGTTTTTATCAGGCCCTATCAGCCGTTATCACTTTCCCTCTTGATATCATTTGCTGAAATCAACGCCTAACTGATGCTGTGTCCCGCGTTATGAGTATGTTGTCCTTTCCATTCTAACTCCCTTATCAAATCTTATCAGCAGCTAGCAGTTCTTGTCACCCACATATTCCTGTGCCATAACCTATATCATACCTTGAACAAACGCCCCAGTGTTCCAGTCGGACTCTGCTTCCCTCCCTTGCACATGCTCAGATCCGGACGAGCACACGTCCAGCTGCCACGCCAGCAGCTCGTGCAATGGCTCGGAGTGTACCGAATGGTTGTCTTATATAGCGGAGGCTGTTATCACAATCAAAACATTGGATTGATACTTCCGCACCGATTGCCTGTTTGCCTAGCGGTCGTTTTCGCCTCCAGCGAACTCGAACCCGTGAAGCATTTTGCGGACGGACAGACATACATACATACATACATACCGACAAACCGACACACAGAGTTAGTGGTTTATAGAATAGAAGGATCGACGGTGGGAATTTTATGATAACACATCAGTTCTTATTCTCAAAGTATAAGAGTTGCGAATAGCAGTCAGAAGACCACTGCACAGTAGTGATTCGCCGGAAAACTCATGCAATATGAAGACAGAGCAAAGCACAGACTCACCGGAGCGGCAGTCACAGTGAGCATAAATCCATGGCTCACTCGACAGAGATTGGAAGGCGTGAGGAAAGCTTTCGGCTCTTCAAAAACCAGCCCGTACTCCTCGCTAGAGGGTAACTTCAAGTCCACCACAACTCGCTTTATAACTTCATTGACATCTCCCGACTGGAATTGAAATAGCAGTTGAACCATTTTTTGCTCTCCGTCCAATAATATAGAGTTATGTTGATAAAACAATTAGATGAGGCGACAATTTAGATCGTAGCATTACTGTGAACTAACCCATGTGGATCGTGGTCCTGCCATACATGGGATGATTGAGTCCGTGCTTTTTTTTCTCCTTATAAAAGTGCAGGGGACCGGGGATGGTGAGTAGTGATACCAAGTGCCGTTCGATTCCCGTCCGCTCTGCCGCACGACCAGCCCCAAGCTTAACTTCAGGCAAACGCTCGAAGGAAAAAACTTTCTGCGTTCTCTAACTTCTGGTTGTACTTTTCCCCTGACTACACTTGCTGCGGGAGTTTGGTATCGATGAAATGCTGCACCTCGAGGATAGCGCAAAAGGAATAGGCAAACGCCACACGAATAGCACTTCCCTCCAGCCCCATTCCTGTACCCTTTTGAGCGAAGAAAAAGGCTTACTACGGCCTGGGACCCATGAACCTCGCATTTGGCAAGGACGGTCCACAGAGGTAAGTGCACATTTTTATAGTTTATAGAAAACTATCAGTAATTCGTTACCTACCTTCTTGTCTATTACTATGAAGGCTGACATAGGTCCATTAGCTTCAAGTACGACACTTGGATTCCACTTGTGGATCTTTTCATCCACAATCACAGCGCCCTCAAATACAGTATATTTCAGTTCCTAGAAAAGGTACCGGAGGACTGCTAGGAGCAACGTATTATCTACTTCAGCGAAATTTGCGATATCATGGAGTTTCAGGAATAAGCACTGTTTCTTGCAGATTGTTTGAGTCACGCGAAGAGATATTCGATCAATGCAATTTTACCCTCTTCCCTGAAGTATACGGCGTACCTTCGCCTCGAAACGAATACTTCTTCTTGTTTCCGTTCTGCGCATTTATTGTTTGTTCTTATCTATCAGAGTGATATCTACAGCATAGGGATGGTTGCATAGGGAGTGTAGGATAGAATACGAAAAAGACCAAAGAGGCGCTAATGGGTCAAAATTTTCGCGCGCACTGTGGCACCCCTCGAAATCGCGAATAAAGGCATCTTGTACCGCAGAAATTAAAGGCAAGTGCAGTTTATTACATAATAAACGTCCCGCAGATTGCCGAGTTCTTTGACCAGCAACATCTGCAGTCGAGAACGCGAGTGCGAGCTACTGTTGCGAGCTAGAATAATGCAGTGGGTACTACACAATCGAAGCTCTATGCGGAGCCCATCGGTTCAGCGAAGCTTATGGCGTACAGTCAGGCGTCATATAAGATCGACCGTGTACGACGTTATGACAACATACAAAGAGAAGTCTGCCCACCCCAGTGAAGAAAATACAAGTGAGTCCTGGATACATATTCCGAGAAGTGGCCTTAGAGGATACTGAGAACTATGTTTCAAAGAACTGGCCTCCATCCTGGGGGTGAGTTCGGTAATTCCCTTCAGAGGTTTCTAGAGTCAGTGTTCACCAGCCACGACCCATTTAACAGTAAAGCAATCACACTATTTTCTCGGGTATGAGGCGCACCCATGTGCAAACACACCTTCGAAGGCCGCGTATGGTCGTTTCTCACTTTACTTTAGCGTTTTTAGTTTGTCCTTATTCTAATTTTTGTATTTTTTTATCCTAGTTCATGATCTATATTCAATGGATGTTTGAGCACCAGATATCAAACTATACAGACAAGAAAGGGAAACTGTCTACCAAGATTTCGTGCTCATTTTCGCGTGGGACTCTGCGAAATGCGCATTATATCCCGAAAAATTGTGTGATATCAGAGAAGACCTAAAACGCTAGAAGCTCTAGGAAACATACCTTGACAACATGATCGGGTAGCTTCGTGTCCACCGGGTTTAACGCCTTCACCGGCGTGTGAAACGACATCTAAAGCACTTTCTCTCTAGAAAATTCAGGCTGTCCATTGCTTATTAAAATGTACTTTGTTGAACATGTAACCCTGCCATTCCTTGAGAACATATAGATTCATTCAATACTTTATTGCCCATCTCTGTAGAAAAAAAAAGAAAACAAAAAATGCGATGAACTAATCTCAATATACAAACGCATTATTCCACTTAAATAAGGGAAAAACAGAAATCACATTTGCGCTCAAAGGAGCAAGGGTAGATATTCTTAGCATGTATGTTATAACCGAAGCTAGATCGCGAAAATCGGGATACGAGAAACAAGAAAGAAACGTATGGGGGTGCGGTTCGTGATAGCTTCGTGGTTAAAACGGTCGGTGCGCTAACCGCCGCTGCTGGACAGTAAGAACGCGCTTGCACATCTGAATCGGTGTGTAGGCCTAGGGAACAATGAAGAAGTCAAGCAAGACAGCGACAGATAGAGAGAAAGAAATAGAGAGAGAGAAAAGTTCCGCAAAAGAAGAAATCATCTCAACTCCAAGCTAGAGACAGAATAAGGCGAAAGAAGGAACACGCACGTAATAATGGGGTACAGATTTTGGAATAAAAACACAACCTATGGTAATAAATGTTAAAAATCAAGTCTGTGCATGAACATATATGTACAGTCCATATCTCCCATAGAGACTGTACTCATGGTAGCCAAAATACGACGCACATGGCGACGTCGCGATCGTACCTGTGTCTTCTAATGTCTTGAGGAGAACTCTAGGACGAACAGGGACCACAGGAAGACATGGACTATATGCACGTATGTGTAAGGTACAGAAGAAACACTCGTATAGAGCGCGATCTTTCGTAACCCAAATTGTCAAAATGTGTAGTAAAGAACGTCGAATATCTCAGGCAACGTGGATAATATTATAGCAAAATAGTATTAAAAAGTCAAACGATAAACTTGCTAAAATTACGGTCGAGCGAGAGAGTCGAGACAGAGAGAGAGTTATTTAAGTACTGACAACCTAAATTAGACAATTTAGGGATAGAATATATTAAAAGGAGCAATCACAAATACACGCACGTCTCCGTATGTACAACAGGTGGTCTGACACGCACGGAGCAACAATGAAAAATAATAATAATAATAATAAATTGAAAACATCAAGTCACATAAACATGAGAGGAAGAAAGTGTGTTGGGGTGTGGAACCGCGACGACGACGAGGTTCGAAGTGAGCTTGTATGGACAATAGTCACAGAAAAGAATAGAAATACCAACATAATATAATATAGAGGGAGGGAAAGCAGAAGAAGACCCAAGAGATCATCGTGGCGCAACGCAACGCACGAAACAACGATGTCTCCATGCTCCTACCGTAGTACATAGACGGCGATGCTACTTTTGTGCTAATTGTCCTGACGTCGGTTGCTTTCTTCTGCGTCGACGGAAACAACAGCATTTCACTTCTCCAGACTGTTCGTCTTGTCGATGCATGTCTCCGCCTCGTCCCGCTGCCACATCGTCGCCAACTTCACCAGTATTCGAGTTTATCACCTGTAATGACAACATCTCTTCAGTCAAGCTCTCATTCTCACACAATCAGGGTGGTGCATTAAAAGTTACTCATTTACTTGTTCGCTTCGAAAGCAAGGCGTAAAGAAAAAGATTCATCAAAGCAAAAACCCCGCGCTCAGGCAATTCCTAAGTGTTCTGGTTCAACTTATCTGGCCCTCAGTCTCTAAGATTTTCCCACTTTCGCAGCTTCACAGTAATTAATATGGGCGCTGTGACTCACATAAGTGGCAGTTTTAACGCCACTCTACATAGTTGTCCCGCCCACCAAAACTCAACGGCTACTTTCTGCCATGAGTTCACTTTTTACACCGTACTTTTCGATTAATTTTAGCTAGTATTAGCATCGCATGACGCCAAGCAACGAGTAGTTAGCCAGAGGTGGCAAGATAGAACGAGCATGTTCGGAAAACTCGTCCAGAGAGGCTGCTAGAAGCCCTTACACAGGATGTTTCACCATGCATTATTTTTTGCTTTTTCCTCCCCTAGAAGCGAATATAGGTCGTAACTATATTCCACCCTCCACAATATACAATCGCAGTGTTTCTTTAGAAAGTAGAACTGCTTCCACTGACTCTCCACCCTATTAGAAAACGGATTTTCATCACAGCTCGCAAAATGTCACAGCAATGGGTGATGCTGCAGGCAAACGATTGTTCCAGCGGGCCATTAATAAGGTATGAGTGTCACAGCGAGGAAATTGGTTCCGGCAAACTGCGTGGGAAGATTCGCTCAAATTTAACACGCTTACTCGACGCATGCAGTAGCAGACGGTAAAATGAAATATATTATGACAGGAACAAGGCTGACAAGTACTAAAGAGGTCATACCACGGAATTTGATATCACACCTGTTCCCTCGTTCGCTCCCTCCTGCCGTTCACTCCATCCGGTTCTAATGTTAAAGGCACATTTTACGATAGCAAAACGTGGACAAGAACTCGCAGAGAGATCTAGGCGCTGACTGACCCGCACGCAAAAAGGCGAAGAACTTCAATGAGAAACCCTTCTTCAGCCGAGTTTGAGCATTACATGAGCACAAGGAGAAGGCACATTAAGAGCTCGTACTTAGAACAAGACGATGAAAGTACGAGAGAGAGCCCAAAGACTAGCAAGACAGCAATAGTAATGCATACACCAACCAGTTTTCTAGCACATTTGTATAGCTCGCGAACTTAGCACAATCCCTACTCTTGGACCTAGTCCTCCTTTGGGGAAACATGGAAGACTGCTCCGTTTGTGGGAAACTGTTTCAAATTAATGTTTGGCACCCCCCTAACTCGTCTTTGTGGAATGGATGCAACCAAAATTTGCCAAGCTCGCTTTCCATTAGTCATACCATTTCTACCGTATCTGTTTCCAGTCAAATTAAGGGTTGTGGTATATTAAATATTCAAGCCAATGGGTAAAAAAAATATGAAATCCTTATGTTTTCAATTCCCAGCATTGAACAATGCTTACTCCTAGTATCACACGTACAGCAGAGGCACTTAATAGAATGCGGCTCCCAAATACTTAGAGTGTGTTTATAGTTTGCGGCAGCACTTTGAGTGTCTGTCAGCGTTCTAAGCGTTTTGAATGTCCTCCAAAGCTTCAAGTGTCCGCTAGCGATTTGAGCGGCCAGGAAAATATGGGTACTGATAATCGCTTGAAACGCTGGCGTACACTCAACATACTTGTGAATGCTCAAAATGCTAATGCTTTCCACTCGCCCAGAACGTTTAAAACCGTGACACAAAGCATGAAGGCACTCTGATTTAGGTATTATCAGAAGAAATCAAATATTCCGCCAACTTATTCGGAATATACTTGGACCAAACCTTCAGAAGTCGCGGATGAACTCAGAATAACATAAAAAGAACAAATCAATGCAATGAAAAAGTAATTGACTGGTCACGGAACTTAAAAAGGCAGATCCCGTTTCACGATGACCACGTATCTGTAACTTTTGAATGCGCCACCCCGTAAGAGCCAATTTTATTAGACAGAGGAGGGACCCATAGAACCAACTAAAGATAGCTCAACAACATGTCGCACACAATTATTATGTTACAGCACCTACGAGTCTCATATGCTGCTCTAATTTATGATTTGCAAACTTGTACTTCCGCGGATGTGATTTTTTGATGGTGCTAAAAAAGCTTAACGAACGTCTGGATTTAGAAGAATGCTCCAAAATAGTATTCCCATACATAAAACACTTCAATGTTGCAAATTACCTGTGTTGATCCGAACGGATGAGTAGATGCATGATTGGGCTTGAGAGCATCTGCCCGCTCTAAAAATTAATGTACACTAGCTGGAGAAGGGCAATGAAAGTGAATTATATTCAAGTGAATTCTTGAGCTTCAAACGCGCTAGTTACAAAGGTGGACAGGACCGCATAAAATCAGGAGAGTGTTGGCCTTGAGAGAAAATGTTCAGAAGGGTCTCGCTTACTTTCTGCTGTAGTAACAACGCGGAATCTCATTTCAGTCTGTGACTATTGCCAAGGCTTACCCAGCTAACTGCCTTGTCGCAGAGCGTCGGGTAAATAGAGGGGGACGACTGTCAGGGAATCGCAAAGATGCGACGAACTCTTGGCAAGCTTTTTGAGGAAGAAGGGATTAACAATAAAGGAGGACAGGATAGTCATTGTGGGAAGTTGTAATGTATTACTAACAAGTAGTCACAGAAATAAGGGTCTCCATGAGATTGTGCTGACTTGAGTATTTTCGCGCTCAACTGTGAGGTACCCAGTTCACGGGATACTATGATAAGAATGGTGAGATTCGAGCTTAAAAAGGTGCATATTTCAGATGCAATTCCAGAAAAGGCGCGTGGACACTTGCGAGAATCCGAAAATATCGGTGTTCAATATCAAGCAACCTTCATCAAACTTCAGACCAACAGGTACAACGAAAGAGGTGGTGGGAGTAAGCGATCGGTAGATGAGTATTGAAGTTGAAAAATATGAGCCGTCAAAAACAGAAAAGACAACCCGAAAAGAGAAAAATAACATTCATGTGAACTTCCAACAGTCAATGACAACTAAGCCCACCTCTTTTGCTCTCTTTGGTTTCAGCAGTATGTAGTGAACCGGAAGGAGTTGACTGAAACGTTCAAATTGAGTGTTACTACCTTTCACGAATAGAACATTTCTGTTATTCTAACTCGATCAGCTAGAGTCACGGTACGTCGTACGCCGCGAATCCTCAGCGAGGAGGATGGAAGGGGGTAGCATCTTCTGGGGAAAAATGCGGTGAATTCTCAGTTTTCTACATTTTTCCTGTTTTAAAAGCGTAATACCCACAACCCCTTCTCCCCACTTTCTGCTTGAGGGGATTTTTCGGAAGGTAACTGGAGTACTTAAAAACTCCACGAAAGTGGTATACTTTAGTTCGCAGCGGATGAAGGGGCGTGTCAAGCAGTGTGAGTCGCCACGGCGCCAAATCCGTTCTCCGGCCCCTCTTTTGAGACAGCAATTGGTAGGAAACAAACGGTACGAACGATATAATACAGTCATGCCAACTGCTCGCTTCAAAAACTCGTGGAGAACGGGTTCGGCACCGCGCCAAACTCATCTCGCTTGACAAGCCATTTCGCCCTCAGCCAACTAGACAATAAGAATTTGAGTATAGTCAGTAAGATGGCAGGTAGGGGTCATACCAAAGAGGGAAATTTTGAAAGGGGGGAGGGCGTACTTTACAAAGTATTCCCCAGCGACAGGACGTTCCCTGGCTTTAATAACCGAACTTAAAGATTCAATAAAACAAAACAAGGATAATCATACCACGTTGTTCAGCTTGGGCGTCCAATCAAACTCATAATCATAACTAGCTCCTAATCGATCAAGAACAGCTTTAAATAAATTATAACAGTAATCGTAATCTGGTGTTTCGAAAAAATCAAGTCGTCGCGAGTAACGGAGATACTGAGCAAATTCTTCTGAAAAAAGGGCGCATAATTCAGATCATCGCAAAAATAGACCAAGCAATCGCATACCTGGGAATCCCTCACATAAAACCTCAACGGCTGTTTGCCGTTTCGTATCTCCAATCTTTTGATACCTCTCTTTCAACGTGTCTGCCTGAATGTGAGAAACATCGACATTGAGAAAACGATGAAAAGCCATACCCTTTATAGCCGCACTCTTCGAAACTCTAAATTTTGATTGATATTTTCGTCCGGAGGACATTCGGCTAGATATTTGTTCCGGGGGTAGTTTGACCCTTGAACAAAATTATCACTTTCGCCTAACTAATAACTAGGCGAAAGTGATAATTTCAACTGCCTTTTGCGAGCATTACAGGAGCCTAAGTCAAAAAAGGCCCTCGTAACAGACGTTCTCGCTTGAAGCGGTAAGGATTTTAAAATGTAGGGGTCAGACCACCACCGTAACAAAGTCCGGCCGAATCTACCTTCGAAGAAAAATTGCAATCAAATCTTCTCCGAATTTGAAACAGTAAAGGTGAATGGTTAACACTGATTACTCATGCATACCTTCAACCCTTGCCATGGCAAACTACCCCTGAGAAAGTACATGAACATATGTCCAAGGGCTTCTAAGTCATCTCGCCGTGATTGCTCTTTGCCGAGATGGGTATTGATGGACATGTACCGTGCTGTTCCAGTTAAGGACTTATGTTCTCGGTATGGGATGTGTTTTCCTGAAAGCCCACGTATAGAATAAAATCAGTCAAAACTAGAAACAAAAAATAAGCGTATTTGGTGGGAACAAAATCAGCAAAGCTGCATAAAACCACAATTCAACCAAGTATCTTCTGTTATTAGTTTGCCCGAGTCTTGGAAAGAACATGAAATGGAACGTGAGAAATCCACTCAAGATTACATTTTACTCACAAATTTCGATTTTTCAGACCCATTCAATCAAAAGACCATCTAAGATTAATGAAAGTCCCCAAATATAGCTTCTATGAATAATGGCCGCGCATTGCTCACAAAATCGATCTGTTCTGTAAGAGAACCTAAGATTGATCTGTTTACGGCAAAATTACGAAACATCAAGTAACCTAGTTACGGATGTCGTACATGAAATCAGGTTTCTCCTATTGATTGAAATATAATGAACTGTTAGGTCATCTCATTCAAAAAAAAAACTGGAAGATTTATTCCAGTGAAACGAGGAAGGAAGCAAATTAAAGTCATATTTTGGCTTCAAGTTAAGAAGACTCTGCTTTCATTAATGACATGATCCCGTGTCCAGGGAGAGCATGAACACCTAGCACCTTCGATTTTATACAGAGCCGCTTGGAAGTGCAGGAGTCTATTGCCATAATGATTATCCACTTCGGCCCGCCTAACTCCTCATAGCAGAATACTAAAATCCAACTGCTTTTATTCAAGATTTACCTTTGTTTCAGCTCGGAGTATAAGACCACCCACATACAGCCTTGCGCCAGAGCGCGTTTTCACAGTGTACGTCTTATGCGATGAACATCCCTGTTACAGGCATTGAAACAGTTCTGCGTTCGTACTTTCGAAAGAAATGGAGGCACACAGACACACGCCTTCTTGAGCATATTCAGCTTTTCGGACATAACCTGGGGAGCGTTTGCAGCGTTCTCGCTAGGATGCTCGACAACGGTCAGCACTGAGGTTGCTTTTCATTTTCTCGAGTTTTTCTTCTGCGGCTATGTTGGCCAAATTTCACGAACACGTAGGTAACTGCACCAGCTTTCAGATGATGTGCAATCCTATGCACCTAGTTCCTGTTTCCCTACCATTCGTCTATATGTCTCCTGGTGCCTGAATAAGTTGACCCAATACAAAAGAAAGCTTGAATAAACGGCTAGCAACTGCGGTGCACCAATAAGGAAGGTCTCATGAGGCGAGACACAGCATAAAGGAAACAGCAGCCTCACCACCCAACACTTGCATATGCTGAACGATGCTGCAGTCGTATAAGCAACAATACGATCACTCCAATCCATGTACCCCCCCCCCTCATAATCCAGACAGACACTACACTGTGAACAAGTACCCCCCCCCCCCATCCACCTATTCACCCAAGTTTCCCCTGTTCTCTTTCAGAAGATTTCTGTGATTCACACAGATAGATAGGAAATCCTAGATCCCGAAGTTCTACAGCATAAGCTTCAGAAAGCGTTCATACTAGGATACTTCGGACACTTTCGTTGTAACTGACAATATTAAAAAAATCACTGTGCTTGTTTTTTTTTCTGTAAGTGGGAACAAGTCTGATCCCTTGTGGATGAGATACTTTCAGAAATAAAAGCACAAAGTAAAAAAAGCGCACCAGTATCACAATCAATATACTCCTTAGCGAGCCCGAAATTGCTGAACGATGCTGCAGTCGTATAAGCAACAATACGATCACTCCAATCCATGTACCCCCCCCCCCTCATAATCCAGACAGACACTACACTGTGAACAAGTACCCCCCCCCCATCCACCTATTCACCCAAATTTCCCCTGTTCTCTTTCAGAAGATTTCTGTGATTCACACAGATAGATAGGAAATCCTAGATCCCGAAGTTCTACAGCATAAGCTTCAGAAAGCGTTCATACTAGGATACTTCGGACACTTTCGTTGTAACTGACAATATTAAAAAAATCACTGTGCTTGTTTTTTTTCTGTAAGTGGGAACAAGTCTGATCCCTTGTGGATGAGATACTTTCAGAAATAAAAGCACAAAGTAAAAAAAAGCGCACCAGTATCACAATCAATATACTCCTTGGCGAGCCCGAAATCGATTATATGAAGCACATGTTGTTTTCTGGTTGAATATCGTCCTATGAGAAAATTTTCCGGTTTCACATCCCTATAGATCAAATGCTTCGCGTGCACGTACTCTATCCGCCGGATCTGTAATGAGACCATTCTCTCATAACAACACTTGCATAATGCTGAAACGATGCTGCAGTCGTATAAGCAACAATACGATCACTCCAATCCATGTACCCCCCCCCCCTCATAATCCAGACAGACACTACACTGTGAACAAGTACCCCCCCCCCATCCACCTATTCACCCAAGTTTCCCCTGTTCTCTTTCAGAAGATTTCTGTGATTCACACAGATAGATAGGAAATCCTAGATCCCGAAGTTCTACAGCATAAGCTTCAGAAAGCGTTCATACTAGGATACTTCGGACACTTTCGTTGTAACTGACAATATTAAAAAAAATCACTGTGCTTGTTTTTTTTTTCTGTAAGTGGGAACAAGTCTGATCCCTTGTGGATGAGATACTTTCAGAAATAAAAGCACAAAGTAAAAAAAGCGCACCAGTATCACAATCAATATACTCCTTGGCGAGCCCGAAATCGATTATATGAAGCACATGTTGTTTTCTGGTTGAATATCGTCCTATGAGAAAATTTTCCGGTTTCACATCCCTATAGATCAAATGCTTCGCGTGCACGTACTCTATCCGCCGGATCTGTAATGAGACCATTCTCTCATAAAAAAAATAAAACAAAAATGATTAGTCACACTTTCACCGAATAGTTCCACCTGTTTACTCATTTCTTAAATATCCATTAGTAGAAATAATCATCTTTTACCAAGTTGCAAAACGAACTCTTGCAGGAATCAGTGATGCAGAACTTGAATGAAGAAAGCGCGTAAGGCTCTTGGTTTCGCTAATTAGAAGAAGAAATAGGCATTAGTAGAAAAACTACTACAAAACAGCATCGGTTTGTTTCCTCCCTTATCCTCATACAAACCATCCCAGGGCCTCACTTCTCTATTTATTGTTTACCCGAACATAAATAGAACGGAATGTGACCGTTCAAAAGGAATATAGGGGAATGTATTGAGCAGCATGAAAAACAATTTTAGCATAAAGCAGCGTAAAATATGGTTTTAAAACATTTGAAAATACCTTTAACAAAAACAAGCTAGGTTTGGGTGGGGAACTTAGTAGGTTGTTAGTGGGTAACACTGAACAAAAGAGGAGTACAGGGACGACGTTTTGTTGTAATTTGCGGCAATGACCTACACCTTACACCATAACCTCTACTTTATTCGATATTGTTTCCCTGGATCGGTGACTCACTTGTTTTTTCTAGTGCCTCCAGATACCAAGAACTATTTCAAAGACATCTCTGAATTCGCACGAAAGAGCTTTTCTGTGGAGCTCCACCCACATCCTCTCACAACCCAAAGACAAAAATCGATACTGTTGCAGCATGCTTGCCTTTGCTGGCAAAAATCAATGAAAAAAACAACAAAAACACCAACTATGATCGATTCAATGAACTAATGTTGCCTACTCTCAGGTAGCCTCCTTCATCACCTCATCAGGGAAAATGAACAGTTTCTATTTCTCAAGGTGAAGGCAGCTTGAGCTAGCCGACGCGACTTACAAGGGTCAAGAGCGGCTCCAATTCCGTCCCGCGCAAGCAAGGGGTCTCATTCCTACGACAGGTACCAAACTCGGTGGGATTATGGAAAAACATGTGCATGGACTGACCCCACTAGCCATTGCAGGCCAAATCACATTTAAATGCGCTACGATTGAATATAAATAGATCGCGAGCGGCATCACAAAAAGAAATTGATCAATGCGGAATGCCTTGTCTCTTTTTAATATTAAGCTTACACGCACATTCAAATAGTAAATATTACAGGAACAAACATATACAAATGCTTGTACAAAAAAAAAACTGAGACTCGGCTGAGAGTCAATATTTCCTTTTTCAAAAACGCGATCACGGTATACAAAATACAATTATTCAGTTTTCCGACCAAAGAATGAACCCGGAGAACGAATTTTAGTTCGAAACTATTTTTCTGAAGGAATGATATCATGAAAGAAGCGGTAGCGCAATGAACATCGCCAGAAGTCAGCTCCTCAAGTGTTGATAAGTTATCTTCGAAGACGGTTCACAAGAAAAATGAAAATGAATCAGTTTTCCTTTCCTGTACTAGTTAGGCATCTTCATGATCTGCGAACATGAAAAACGGCGAAAAGCGCTAGATACGGTTATCGACGGTATCCCTTCAATCAATTCTGCTCGAAACTGCGCTCATAGTTTTCGTCGTTTTCAACGAAGAAGAAAGTATAGGCATTGATCTAGCGTTTTTAGCGTTTCGCCTGAACCGCCTACAAATTCCTTCTCAAAAAGCTGATGTTTCTCCCGAAACGTTAACACGCTAGGTCGGTGTCTATACTTTCTTTATCGCTCAAAATGGTCGAAACGCTCAGAGCCGCAACGAAAGTCTGAAAGCAACCGAGCCAGAGAACCGACGAAAAAATTGAGCCAAAAAATAGCAGAAGACCCATTCTTCCCAGCAAGACGTATGTAACACTTTCCACCGACTCCCAAATCTCAAAATCTTCTGAGCGGCGTACTGTGATCACCTTACAACACTAAATAGAATAAAGCATCAACGTAACGGTAACCCCAGAAACATATGAAGATAACCATTTAAGCTAAAACGAAAATAGAAAAAGGAAAAAGAACGGCGCAGTTCAGCGACGTAGGAGGGACATTTTGCACTTTCGCTGCTTCACTGGTTCCGACCCAGCAAGTTAAGACCCTCCTGTAAGCTCATAAATAGCTTTCTAGATGACTCAACACGTCGAGAAGAAAAGCGAACGTGCACAATGGCCCCCTCCTCCGTCGCCGAACTGCGCCAATAGTGCTTGTAAACCTTGAACAGTTTGGCTGGCCAGTCTAGCAAAGTACTTACTTGGCCATTCTAGGGGCACTTACTGAGAAACCCATGCAATTAACTGGGTGTTAGTCCCCAGAAAACGGTTAGTTGCCAAGAAAAGCGCTGTGATTCTCAATAACTACACCAATGAGTGGGAGACGCAAATGAAAGTTCTCTCAGAGCATCATAAAATGTTTTGAATGATCGAATAATGCTTAATGCTTACCAGTTGCATGGCGACCATGGCGACTGTTTTTAACGAGAAATGTCGATCATTCAATCAAACAAATCTTCCAGCGAATGTCCAAGTAACTCCATGACCAAAGCGTTGTATTTGCCACAAGGTCCAAAGTAATGCACTTGTGGCAAGCCTTCTTGAAACACACAAAATCAGAACTGTTGAAAAGCAAAGTTTGAAAAAAAGTGTATATGCGAAACGAAATTACACAAGAATGCACTTACCGGACTGCCCCAGAAGCTTATAGAATCTGTACTCCAAATGGAGTTGAGGAGCTTTACTCTTCATAGGTTCCAATTTGATTGCTACATGTTCATTATTATACAAATTCTTTCCAAGACGCAGCTCCCCGAAATTACCGCATCCTATCTTCTTGCCGACCTTAAGAGACAAATCAAACTCTTACTTGAATCTATTATTATAATGGAAAAGTCAGATAGAGCACGTCTGTTGGCGTTGGGGTGAAGTTTTGGGAAATTCATTCCTCTTAAATTTCCCTCTCTGATACGACCCCTCCCCTGTTCTCCATCTACCTAGCACGTCCCTGAACTTTCCGAACTCCTACCACTTTTCCAGAAGTTCCTCTTTCCTTTATTGGTTCCCCCAGAAAGCAGACATCAAGTGGTATGGGGTCGGAGGCGGGGGTACATAGCGCACTCGAGACGGGGAAACGGAGAGTGGCCAAGAGCCGAAAATATTTTCTTTACAGGCAATTAAGACTTCCCCATTCCTCCACGACCAAATACAACCTATTCGCTGAGGGTCTCTAACGTTCGTCATTCCCTGAGAGAAGAACAAACGAAAAACACAACAAACATGGAGTATTCCAAGAAACTGAATACACGGCCAACCTTGAAATTGGGTCCAACCATGAGAACACCTTGCGAGTTGGTCGTACTCGCCGAAGCGGAGGCCGATCCAGGAGCCCGATTTGTCATCGCGGCGGGAGCCCAGTGTGAGAGGCCAGAAAGCAGTGCCTGGCGTGGCCTAACTCCACTGCTTGTCGCTCGTCTGAAGTCAAAAAATTCTCTCACATAATTCACGGTAGAAACGATACAAACGAGCTGCGTGTGATTTTGTAACACTAACGTTGATCAAAGCAGTACACTTTTCCAAGGTTGTAAGGTCTAAGGGTCTCCACCAGCTAGCCAGCCACCGATTCAATTTCACATTTCCAAAATTATCCCAGAGCTGAACCATTCAAAAAGTTCATACTGCGAGCAAAAAAACTTTTATTTCCTCGTACCAGGAGTTCAGCCAGGATCATAGCTATTCCATATCTCCGTGAGAAAATCGACGTCTGTCGAAAAATATCCCTTGAAATCAAAGCAAGAAAACCGGGAACCATTCGAATAGGTACATAGCAATTTTTTTAGCCCGACAATTTTTGAAGGAAAGCCTATTTGAGGAGAACTGCCGTCCGAAAACACTGCATCTCCGGTTCCCGTGACAACTTATTCCTGGTATATTTACACAAGTGCGTTGTGATAGTATATATTGAGCATTTTCGCTGCGAAATTCCGATCGATTCCCATCGCTCCACCCGATCTGTCACGATTTCTCTGAATTACACTATTCTGCGAACTTTGCAGGAAAACACCACTTCTACAAACTTTTTCAACTAGAGTGCTGGCAAATTGTTGCACTATCTGGATGCCTCACATCGGTCTAAACGATCCAATCCATACATGATTACCCACTACATATAATTTGTTACATCTACCTGAATGTTTCATCTGTCCGGGAATTCGGTTCGACTTGAGGAACAACTTGGATAGGTCAGGTCAAGATCGAAATGGGTATGGTATGGGACAAGATGTGAAGAGCTCACACGACCTGTGCTAAGCTCCGCCTACAGTGGGAGGGCATGGACGAAATTGTCGGTTTCGCGGATAAAAAATACAACTCGCTTACAGAGCAGCTCAGAGATGAGAAAAAAGTGTAATATGCTTGGCAAGAGGTCGGTAGATTAATTGGGGAGACACACCCGGAATTTGAGCATTTGAGATGGGCGGTGCTCCCCACAAAATTGAATAAGTCGGCTCTCGAGATCGTTTAGGAAATGAAAGAAGTCGATGGGGAAGAGAATTACTCGCGAAAGTTGGGCACGCTTGTTTAGATATATCGTAGCAAATATGTCATGCTTTGATCAACTCGTTCATCAAAATCAACCCCAAAGTTCAGACGGCTCTACAAACAATACCAAAATCAACACAACGGTCAAAGCAGAAGAGCGACGGAAACAAATACAGACACAGGCAACATCTTACATGCACATTCAAAATATTATGAAAAGAAAACTAAGTGAAATTTGAAGTTCTTGAGTGTTTGCGTTGAGCTATCATGCCCTCACTGAACGTTCATAGCTTTGGCAAAGCCGGAAATGGGCCGGAATTTGACAAGAAAAAAAAATTCGGTCTTCTCATCGAAATGAAGACAGAATTCATGGATCAAAGCGAGAAGAACGCCTAGCGCCGTGTTATCGCTGAGAAACCTTACGTTATCACTTGGTGATATTATATGGGCTCAGTATGTGTATTCCTCCGCATTGCGGAAAACGTCGCAGATGACTGATGCGATTATGGACGGCGATGACGAGACAGAAACCGCTAAACACCGCATCATGTACCCGTGCTGTGTGCGATGACGAGAGGATAAAACACGCTATGCAACAAAGTTCTAAATTTCAATCAATACTCTCATCATGGTGCACTTTTTGAAACGTTAAACCCGTGTTTCACGATCGATAGTAAGCATATTATGAGGATTTCCGGATTAATCTTTTTAACATCGCAGGAAGTCTTTCAATTCATGCGATCAATATTGCAAATTATACCTTTTCTCTAAGAACCAAGTAGTTCAAGTATGATAGCCTTTGTTATAAGAAGTTCACATAAGAACAAGGCTTTCTTAGGAGGAAAATTTATTTCATATCTCATCTGAGGAATCCTAACAGGAACGCACTAAATTGGCCCACAGCCTGGCCAGCGAGCTATGTGAGAAGCCACTGCCGCCGCGATTCTCAATTTCTTGGAATCATTCGCTCTTAAATTGATCCACCGTCGGAAAATAGAGACGAAGGCGTGTGGGAATAAACCTTTTCTGAATTCGACGGCAGAAGAACACAAAGGTGAATTGTTGGGTGGAACGTGAGGTGCATCGGAGTTGAGAGATGGTCATAGTGTGATCATACTTCGCCATTTGGTCAAATCGCACGCCCGATTAGAGCAATCGAATCGCGAAGTATGAACGCAATACCACTAACTGTTTTCATTAGATTGGCGAGAGAAATCTATCATAGTTTTTAAACTCAAAATACTTGCCCATATTCTGAGGAGGTGTGATCGACAATGAGAGTGATGACCCAAGGAGATACTCTTTCTTTTAATATCACTGACTTGCAACCGACTTCTTTTGTAATATGGACAAGAATGGGATCCAGCACTATTGGCACTGACCCTCAGAGCGCTCCCTCGAACTATTTGTTCTATCACCCTGCCTCGAGTATGAGAGCTGCCGGACTCATAATGAAGGAGCTGTATAGGGGCGATGCCCAGTATCGAATAGTTTTTTCACGATGTCAACGCCCCAATGTGGGAACCTACAGCTATAAAGAAGAAGTGAGATCTCGATGTCCATATGAACTCAGCTTGAGGGAGCTGTGGCTCGTAAAATTATAGGATAAAAAACTGCGTCCTCGGTCAATCCTCATGAAAGCAGTTGGGAGATCCGAAGCGAATGGTCGATCAGTCGAAAAAATTCGTCGGCTTACTCTGCCTTCAACATAACATGCACCCCACACCCTCCAAAAATGTCGAGCAGGACCTCATGCAGTAGAGCTGGATGGTTCTCCCTTGCAGAGATGAGGTGCAGACACTTTTCCTTCCATCTGCTAGTTACATTCCGTACTTACCCGCTAAACGGACGAGAAACGCTCCACGGCCCGAGCCCAAGTCAAAATCGAGATGTTGTCCAACTTTGCGTCGTGCCGGCCTGCATTGTGAAGCGATGACATCCAAAAGGTGCTGAAAAACTGGCAAAAGCCCGGCAATAAAAATGTTCCATCTTTCTAATTTATGTATTTCTACAGAAAGAAAGTTTACTTAAAAAAAGACAGAACTTTCCCACCAACCCAATAAAACCACGCGCTGGTTCGCCACAGTGGATAACAAAGGAGTCTCAAGAAACCGAAAAGATGGTGACAAGACAGATTATTATTAGCATATTTTTTGCCGTCCCACAACCGTTGAAAAATCCTATAACTGTAACAGTGAAATTGAAAAACAACTGAACCTATTTCCTGATCGATACCCTATATTTTGGTTGTAGGACTATGAAGCTTTATGACATTTGAGGGAACCATTTCATGAATCATGGAAAATATAAAACTTCGCTGACGAAACCCATTCATCGGAGATGAGCGACAGGGAGAGAGAAGCGGTGACAATGTGTAAAAGAAAATAAAAATCATGGGAAGCTACTGCGCCAATGCACCGTGTAGCTGGGACCATCGCAAGGCCTTGAATTAACACATTTCGCTGCATGAATGGACAAATCTGTTTCATATTGAAAGGCTATCCACTGAACATTAAAAGTGAAGCAACAAGCTGGAGCCTCAAAAAGTCTCATTTCAAAAACCTAAAAGGATTCAAATAATCCAAATAGTTTTTCAAATTATTTCACTCGATTATTGGGTGCGTGGTAGCTCTCTACTTCTTATTAATGTGGCTACACAATATCTTTCGTGTACCATCTAAACACAATTAGGAGAGTGTTTCAGGTTTAATGGCACGTACAGCGTTCAAAATGGTGCTTTGCGCGGCTTAAATAGTAATGACAAGATGGTAAATAACACAGAACTGAAGAAAAGAAAAGCACAAAACTCGCCCCACATGTCATAAATACTGAACTGCACTTGTATGCGCATAACGCGAAGAAAGGGCGTGGTCGGACGAGTTCTCACTTCCAGCTCATTCTTCCTATCACCCTCCGTCATTCGAAATGGGAGAATTAGTAACAATTGCACTATCAGATGAAAATTGTGGGTCGCCGTAGCTAGTGGACTGAATCCTGGTTCCGTGTGGTACCGGGCGGCGCTTTTCTCACACATTTCTGAGCTGCAACAGTAGTACAACCCGATGCAACCATGCAGGATTACCATGTCCAAAGAAGACTGAACATCAAATGAATATTTTGGAAGTTCATCGGACCTTTTGGATCTTTGGAGCTTTTGGGATAAAAATTTCGGGTACAATTGGTTGCTTTACATTATTTGAACAATCAAACTAATTAACAAACGACGAGCATTTTCCAAAAACAATACATTTGGAACAGAAAAATAAGGGAGAAAATAGTCTTTCATAAGATCTTCACCTTTCTAGTGAACTGCAGCTACAAGGAGTTTCAGATGGTTTTCAAAAATCAACAACATTAAGCATCCCTCACGTCTCTTGAGTCTTAAGCCACGTTTATAGCCACTGTGAAGAAATGCAGAAATGAAGAAATACAAAACTGACGAACTTTAGAAAACCGAGACGTATCTAATCCTTTTCGTCAGTTTTTTAATTCCGCATTTCTTACTGGCACAAGCTATGAACCCGGCCTTACAACTCTCTACATACCATTTGACAAAAGCAAAAAGCATAGAGCTCATGCGCTCGAAACCACATCGAGCATAGGAGTAGCTATGCACACAATCAGTGGCAATTCGGCGACGGAGGGAGGGGGATATTGGCCCGACATCAACGTGTCGACTCATCGAAAGAGTTATTTCATGAGTTTACAGGAGTTGACACGTTTCACTTGGCTCGACGGGCTTGCTCCAACCTCACAAAAGTTCATAGTTTTACCACAGTGAGACTTGTAAACCTGAACGAGTAAAGCAACAGAAGGGCAAAATTCCCTCCCCCCCCCGTCGCCGGACTGGGTCCACACACGTTTAAACACGGTTATTGTTTCTGCGTTCAGATGGCACCTGCTGCTGCTACAACCTCACGCACTTTAAGCCGAAGAATATGCGACAGCGACGCGAACGTTCTCAAAAACCACGGGCTAAAACGCTGCCAATTTCGTTCAGTGTACCTATCGCGATCGGACGAGTCACGCGTACTATCGCGTTTTTCCATACGAAGAAGCAACATTGCTATCGCTGAATGTGTGTGTGTGCTTCTTTGTTTCTTGCTCTACCGTAACATCTCGTCCTAGAATATTAGCAACGGTGCGCATTTAAAGCAAGACGAAAAGGAAAGTTGCGTTACAGTTGACGCGTACGCTAACGGAAATGTATCGAATAGACGGAACACAAAACGAACGACAAACAGACAGAAGGTGGCAGTGGTAAGAAAGGAAAGCGGTCACAAACTGTACTAGCGAATGTGAGTAAGAGACACACAAACAGAAATCGGTGCTGGGTGAGTGGGTGGACAGCTGTGACAAGCATGCGTTGGGGAAGTATCCTCAAGGGCGCAACATATGAATACGTGACAAAACTCTTGGCACCAGCTCTGAGCCATCACCACTGTCTTCCGACTGAAATTCACCACGACTATTCGGAGGCCTTTACAAGCTTTCTGAAACTGCCACTATCCCACTATCTACTCCGAAAACCCGAAAACTCAACAATTTTTTTGCCGAAACTCTGTCTATGTATGTTATTCGGGGCCCTGATCACGAATATGACATTCGTTTGACGATGGCGCCATTTCGCGCCAGCAGGCGCCAATTTGGCGCGACCGCCTTCTTCGCCAAAATCGATGAAACTCATGTGCTGGGGCTACCCGACATCCTGATGACCAATATTAAATCCGTTGTTGTCGCCGGGACCATGTCACACTAAATGGTGCGACCAACTTTTTCACCAAAATCGTTGAAAAATCGCATAATAGGGTGGATCAATACCCTAATCACGAAAATCATATTCAGTTGTTCACTTGAGCCGACCAAGTTTGTTAACTTTTATTGGGCCAACGTTTCGGCTTGTTCGCCTTCGTCAGAGCCTGAAAGAGTCCCCTGCGCGTACGCGTTAAGGAGCACTTGGATGGTCTGCGAAGATCACGTATCCAAACTCCATTGGGAGGGGTCATCGAGTTCATCACGTCGAATTTCAGGTGACCGTGTCTATCCTGGCGCAGGAACCTGAGATCGCTGCGCGGAAGACCTTGGAAGCATTCTGGATTTCGGCTAGAGACCCCCAAATGAACAGGAAAGAGGAGTGTGTGGCCATTACCCGTGAGCTCGCGCCCTTTTCCGACCTCTGTGGATTTTGATCTACGTGAGGTCGAAGGGTAGAGGGCAGGTCTCACTAGTTGCATCAGTACAGCCAGGGTGGTCCATCTCGCGTCACCGCGATCAAGGTAAGCCAAGTCATCTTTACTGACCGATACTGTTGGGTGGTTTACCGGTATCTCGAAATGGTCTTCAGTTTCAGTTAAGGCGTTTGAGAGAACAAGTCACATCTGTTTTTGACTCTTTCAGGCTCTGACGAAGGCGAACAAGCCGAAACGTTGGCCTAATAAATGTTAACAATCTTGGTCGGCTCAAGTGAACAAATTGGGATCACAACCATGCCGAGATTAAAGGCAATTCCCGCGACCACAGTTCATAGGTAATACAGTTTAAAAATAGAATTTCTCGCATTAGCGCTCTGCTATGGCTGACCCTGTAAGCAGGGGGAGGAGGAGTGATTCCATTCTCTGGGCTCGGCAGCAGAGCGCAGATGATCAGTGCGCCCTACATTGACGCCGGCGCCAAGAATGTCATATTCAGATCGGGATGTCAAATAACGCGTATACGATGTTTAATCAATTTTGGTGAGAAGGTTAATGCACCACTTAATGCACCTAATTGCGCTAGCATCGAAAACCAGAGTAATATTCGTGATCATGATATCAAATCTCCCATATATAAGTTTTTTTTTATTTTGGTGAGATAGGTGATGGCAAAAGGCGCCAGGTCAAGGAAAAAAATGCCTTATTCGTAAGCAGGGCACTGAAAACCCCTCTAGTCCCAGCAAGTTTTTTTTTCTTAAGTTTTCTTGGTGTGGTTCTAGTGGAACAGTGTCCCGAAACCATGCCATGAACTCAAAATCGATACGGTAACAACTGTTCTAGTAATGGTCTAGCCAAAAGAGCAGTCGCAGGAAATTTCCAAAGGACTGGGTCGTTGGTTGGACAACGCTCAACAAAGAGCCATTGCATTCGAGTTTGGTGACGCTTTACGCAATGAACATTGTCTGATTTCTCGATTAGCAGTAATTAATGGTCGCAACAAAAGAAATAAAATCAAAGGCCAAGTTCGATCATACCCTAGAAATTCAAACTTCATTGAAACAAACTTTTCAACTCCGTTCATCTCACATCACAATTTCTATTTCTGAATCAGCGTTGAAAGAAGTGGGGAAGGGGCTTAGTCTAGTGTCTCGAAAACCCACTTCTAAATCTCAACCACTTCAGCTCAAGTGGAATTTAGGACCCTCATCCAGAAACTAATATGCATCTAACGGACAAGGCGGGAATCAAAAGAATCGTAGAGGACCAGAATTGCGAGAAGTCGAGCTTTACAAGGAGGGATTAAAATTAGACGAGACCTTATCTCTCGCGCTGTCAGGCTGCAGGTTGGCTCTAAACTATGTGCTAAAATTTGGAACCAGTGCTTCTGACCAAGCGTTTCCGTTCTGTTTACAAGGAACGCTTTTTTGCAGAGAATATATGTCCACTGTTTGACGACCCAACGCATGCTTGATCTAGAAGGCAGTTAATCGTGAGCAACTAACAAGGGGTCTTTCAGATTACGGAGCATTCTCCAAACTCACTTTTCGAATGTTGTAGGTGCCCTCTGTCGGAACGAGAAAATAGGCTTCAGTTTCGCTGAGCGGATCCAACAGCGCCAAAAACCAGGAACATTATGCTTGATTACGCGATCCCTATGAAGACAAATTCTACAGTTCATACTGTCTTAATTCGTATGAGGGAACCTATCGTCCAAACAAAAGCGAGTCCAAAAAGGAGCTAAGAACATACAAACAATAACCCTCCCCCGCGGTGTCAACGAAAACCCACCTCACTATACACCATGAGACAGTGGGGTAGTTGGATCAATGCGCCTCACACCAAAGATTACATTTCGCTGTTTTCCATATATACATGACCGACATCTTTCATACCAGATAACCTCTCAGCGTTGAGGAATTTTTTTTTGCAAAATACTGCCACTCGTTGAAATTTCTTCTTTGGAAAATCTTCTTGCGGGGAAAGGGAGAAGCGTTGGCTCAGGAATTGGGAAAACCGAGAAAAGCCAACAATCGAATACATTTCTATTAAGGGTAAACATGACCCCCCCCTACAGCCAAAATACAAGCTCCTCGCTGGGTATCTCTCACGTACGACTGCCCTGTCCCTGTTTCGTACTATGCATATCGGTGCTGCCAACAAAACAAAAGTTGACAAAATTGGTTTTATTGCCTCTCGTTAGGCAGATTTCACCCCTTTTTTGACATGCCTGGAACCGCTCAGACAATATGAATCCTAAATTTCCATTCTACTTATACGCCCGTACACAAATGCAAGGACTTCTTCGAAAAGCACTCTGTGATCTGAGAAACCACCTTTGTAAGGGAAGAATGTGAAATGAAAAAGGAAAACGCCGACACGAACAAGGTGGAAAGAGAACATGCTATAGGCGGATAGACAGAAATATATAATCAGCCCATTCACGTATACAACAGCAGCAGAATACCTTTAAATTTAGCAAAATCGGTCACAACGTGGTCGGCAACGTAATCGCACTTTGCGAACTTCTGAAATGTAATGAATAAAAAATTCGAAAAAGAACGACAACCAGGAAGCAACATTCGAAGCATTAAACATTAGAACATTCAGCAACATTCATTTTACCAGCCGATTTATTTACACCTTCCGACGGCGTTCTGAGCATTTTGGCGAAAAGGAAAGTTAGGCATTGATGCAGAGTTCAGAAAAATAGATCGTCACCTATACCTTCCTTTTCTCCAATAACGCTCAAAACACTCAGAACGCCTACGAAAAGTATGAACGCAGCCTAAAGAAGTGATGACGAAATGCAATGATTCAGACAAATCTGAAGTCAAGCGGTTCCCAAATCTTCACAGAAAAACCTGTGAACCAACAAGTAATAAAAAGTTCCAAAGTGAAACTCTTGAAATTACGTTTATTACAATTTTTGTAAAGGAAAAGCAATAAACTATAGCAATAACTGTCTCAAGACTAGACCCAGGAATCCGAACTAAAAAATTAGCTTAGACCGCGTTTAGACTTCGCGATCGCTCGATTAGGTCGCTCAGTCAGATTCGCTCCACCGCCATCGCACCGCAGCGGCAGAATTGAACTTGGGCCGCATCCACACACTGCTAATTTGAACTGTTCTGGCAGTGGAGCGCCGCCGATCGTGCTCGGGCGATTTAATCGCGCGATCGCTAAGTCTGAACGCAGCAAAACCTATGAATTAACACTAGTGGACGAATTCCCCTTCCGTAAGTCGTGCTCCTTATAGTGATATATATGTTAAACTGTGCCAACGTATAACTGTGCATGAAATAAACTGTGTAATTCTTATCAGGTCATGTATTTCTGAAATACCGATCCTCCCACGTTGCAAGACACAGTGCCGGAGATTGGACCAATCCAAAAGAAAATTTTTCAGTGTACTTATTAATCATCAAACCAGCGATCAAGCGAACGATCGGCTTTGCTGGGATATATAATTTGTGATGTTTTGTAGAATTGGGATAAAACACTGCAAATGGCAATTGGGCCTATCCTGAGCATTTCTCCGCATCTGTAGACGAAATTCAAGCTCAAGTGGTAAGCCATAAGCACCGCATTAGGGAAGCTCATGGTGAGCCAAGCGTACTGATTTTCCCAGGAACCTTTGCTTCCGTGTTACCCCAAGGAACCAAGAGAAAAATATAAACCATAAACTGCGGAAGCTTGAGAGCACGTTCATACTTTACGTCAGCGTTTTGCGTACGGCAGCGTTTTGAACTTTTCGTGGAGTGGTCTACCCACCTCGCCTGAGTTCAGCAAAGAGAGGTTTCACTACTACTACGCCGAGGTTTACTGAAAGTTTTCGTTTTCGCAGTCGTTAAAAGGCGTATGCTCAAAGCTAGATCAATACCTGTACATTCTTATTCGCTCAAAACGCTACCACGTCTCGAAACTGACGCAAAGTATGAACCTGCCTAAGGTTCAACAGTAACCATAAATCGCAAAGACAAAATGAAAACATAAACAATAGGAAATCGCAGAGCTACAACTACGCTCCTCCCTTCACGAAGCGTCTACCTCTTGCAAAAAAAACCATTGCGTGATAGATAATGGCTCAAGCGAAAAGAACATCAAAATTTCAAAACTCAAAGTGCAATGGTAATCGATTGATATATCCTCGAAAAAAAAGTCGCGACGATTCTCGTTTATAGCGCTCCACAGCCATCATAAAGAGTTCTATGCATCCTAAAGTCAGACTAGTTTGGTGCTTCCGTACCAATCAGAGAAGACTAGCAAAGTGACGAAGAGCTCTCAAAAGCGCGTGGGAAGGACGGCGGTTTAAGTATTTGAAAAAGGTGGGAACATCGAGCGATGCCAAAACTTGCTCTGTTCAAACATTCGTTACATTCAAATTAAACAACCTATAGAAGAAATCGTTTCGAATCAGCGAAGCAGGATCAGGACCACCTAGGCTGGAATAAAATTGTACTATCAGGTCTTCTTGTTGTGCTCCATTCAAGGAACGCAAATTCAGCAGTCACATAGGCAACTCATATTGATTTGAAAAAAAAACCAAGCAAAAAAAAACTGGCATTTTTTCCGCAAATTGCGGCCTAAAAGTCAGACTACATTCCAAAACTTTCCTGCACACGCAAAAGTAGATTTGGCCAGAACATCGTGCCTGGGCCAGTATGACCGCTTGAAAAAAGCCACACTTCGAAGCGAAGATCTTCATTTTGAATGGAAATGCCCGGTCAACGCATTTTTTTTGCGCTAGCGTCCATATCAAGCTTAGCGAATGTGATACTCGTGTTGAGGAAGTCACACCATCCCTCAGTCAGCATTTTTATCTAACAACTTGGAAGAAACTTACGAAAAGGAGATACGTATCGATCCGGAACGATGACGATCCCGCGGTTCCCAATTACGCGAAATCGAGAGAAGTGAGGAAATTAAGGACAACGGGATTATACGGGGATGAATCGTGAATCCCTGTGCGGTCTTTCTTTTGGGAAAGAATATTCCGTGGAATCTGCAGACTCCGAGGACCGTTATCTCTTCAAAGCGATATGTACACTTTGTTCGCACATTCGTCCTCTTCAGAGTCGTGGTGTGTGAAGGTGGCCACAGTACAAAATGAATTTTGAGTTCTGAGATGTTTTGTAGCCAGCGCCCGTATTGCGCGCTACACGATTTCGGGATAAGCGGGTATAATATTCGCCTGCGGAATGTTTCACTCTCAGATAGATTGTTTTGATCAAGATCTGAGCTGAATTTCAACGTGTAAGCAGAAGAGGGTGTCATTCTTAGCCGACTAAACTCCAGGGCTAAACCTCAGAAGCTAGAGGAGGACTTTTATCGTAAAATATCGGGATTTTAGGTTTATGAACTACACAGGAAAAGTTTTTTTTAAACTATGTGCTTGACATCCCAAGCAATAATTCGTGGAAACCACCTAGGCGGTCTCGTTACACATTTTTGAGAATGGATTTCTGCCAAGCAGCCAAAATGGGGACAAATGCTTGCATAGTGAGGGCACTCAAACTCGAAGCTTCGAAGAAGAGTGATGATAACGGTGAACCAAAATGAAAGTTTCGATAATAACCAATGTTTCAAAATGCTATTTAAATGTGTCTCTATCTTCAGTTCCAGAAAGTGACTCATTTCATGCTAGTTGCCCTGAATAGGACTCAAGCAGGGAAGTTCTCTAGTTCGCCAAGCCCCACTCAATATGTCCTTTCAAATAAGAATCATGTTCAGCACAAAATACGAACTGATATCAACGGGATAGGTGGCAATTAACAAACGCAATTCTCAAAAGAAAGCAAAAGAACCTGAAAGGAATGGATTACGCTCAGCTGAACACTACTGCCACTCTAATGCTTTCATTATCGTAACACTCACAGTTAAGGACTTTAAAACCTAAATGAAAATGGTTTACATCATTGCTAGAGCAACAACATTATAAAGTCGGTTTTCCTAAAATGAACATAAACTCAACTCTCAAACCCTCAACAATTGCCGAAATTGAAAAGGTTGCATAAAGCAATAAGAAAGAAGAAAGAAACGTTAAATCTCGAATGTTGATGAAAGCGCAATAAACGGAAGTTCGCGGGGACCAGCAATGACATAAAATTGAACGGGAATTAGAGATTCGGGAAAATAGCCAATAATACAGTTGAGGACACACCCTACGGAGATCATATTCATTGAAAAGAGTAAAGTACAAAGATAAGGAACGATTCAGGAGCCTCTTACCCAATCCGCAGGACAGAAAAAGCGACTGAACCCTAGACAGTTCTAGGTCCCTACGCCATTTAGCCCGAGGTTACGCGCTCAAAAAGCGATAAAACACATGAAAGTTGGGGTTATGATAGCCAGAGATCCTGCCAATGTAATGAACTTCAGCGATGTCACGGTGACCTCACGGCTGTCGCTTCTGGAGAGCGATCGCCGTCGTTGGTGTTGTGGCGTAGTGACGGCGGGCATCGAGCGCACGCCGCGCAAACGCGCGCCACCAACTCCACTCGGGACCCATCGCGGACGGCCTCCCGTCGTCGGCGCCCGGCGATGCCCAAGCGGGTTTTCGCGCAGGGTCACGTCCGACGGCATTCGAAGCATCCCATCCCATGCTGAGTTCGAACAGTTTCCATTTCCGGTTT
Organism: Cooperia oncophora; assembly: GCA_036418165.1. Lineage (NCBI taxonomy): Eukaryota > Metazoa > Nematoda > Chromadorea > Rhabditida > Trichostrongylidae > Cooperia > Cooperia oncophora. The sequence continues at coordinate 39,769 of MU912891.1, forward strand.
TATTCCCAGTGGGAACGCTTCTAAGTCTTGAGAGCTCCTAGAGTTGCTGAATTTACTCGCTGGAAAATTGTCGAATGGTTAAGCTAGAAGCTTTAGTTTTTTCTACTAACAGCGCTCTAGTGTGGCAGCGGACCTATCCGCTTAAACGGTGGAACATTGGCCTCTGAAGACGACGATTGAGTCGAAACGTTAGGCCTTTAATAAATGTTCCACCTAACAACCTCGTAAGGCACAAGAAAACTGAAACACAAAAATGGGTGGCGAAAATCCTTCAACTGGTTTACAACTGCTCCTTCTTCGCGATTTTGAACGCTATGTGAAGTGTCAAATTCATGTTCTACCCATGAAATTACGAATTTACCTCGGAGGAACCATCATTGGAGCCTACCACGCGGGCTAGTGTCTCCGCGAGGAGGGAGCAGGAGAGCAGCGTGCCACGTGGTTCTTTTCCCCCCTCCCCAAATACGTTAGTGCTGGCAAAAGTACCCCTAGGGCACATTGTTACGACGGGGAAAGTTGTTCAGAGAATCTCATCCTCGTCAGAAAAGACGGTATGGGTGGAGGGGGTAAGGGGCGCAATCAGTGAGGGATCGTCGTCACAGTCTGAGACGACGATCCCTCACTGATTGCGCCCCCTACCTGTGGAGTCAGACTGATCCTCGCCAGGCAGAGGCCTCACTCTTCATTCCTTCAACGTTCAAGACGAGACGTAGGTTTCCCATTAGTACTGTTCTATATATTCTTCTGTTTCCCATTAGTACTATTCTATATGATGAGTATATACGACTTAGAATCCTTTATCCTGCCCAAACTTCAGGGACCTCAAGCAAGCCACTAAACTATTCCCACACCCCCAAACATTCGTCAAGCCGGGGGGGGGGAGGGAGGACAAACACCCGATCAGCTGTCGAATATGTAGAACCCGACACCGCGGTTTAGGGGAAGAATCCGAATATTCTTTCAATTTTTTTTGAGAGACACATTTGATGTGATGTATTGTCTAAAAATAAATGAAGCATAATAAATATAAGTATAATTATAATAAATAAAATTCCCAACTAGCCTGATAGAGCCGGTTTTAAAGGATTATGACCTTTCCCATTGCTGGGGTGCTGAGGAATCTCCATCGACGGGCCCTGTTCAGCATATAATCGTAAGTATAAAGAGAAGCACCAGCTTGAGAATACGACGTGGCGGTGAATGGACTGGTTCAATCTCCACCCAGGCTTATCAAGCTCTCTATTCGTCTAAGACGTGCTAATATCGTTGCGAAGGAAAAAGTGGTCAAGATATTCTAAGTTGAGTACTTCCTTCAGGATGCGCCATGCAATTCGAGTCCCATAGAAACCAAAGATATGTTTGGTTGCGCAATTGATATATACAATGGCTCATTACCCGTGGCCCATTTGGTCCGTAGAATGAACGCTCATAAGATCGGTTACAAGAAAAACTGAACCGAATAGCCGCTAAAAGCAATGTTTCAGCATTGAGCAAAAAATGAGTTAATGAAGTCGCAAGCATTACAATGGTGACGCTTTACTTCTACATCCTCACATAACTTGACGAGTATTTGGTTTTTTTCTAACGGTTCGTAGGGCGGGATACGTCCCCATGAACCGTTAAGTACGAGGGAACGCTCGCTCCCTCTGCGCCATTACATGTAAATTAGCAGGAATAGAAAAAGCGGAGATATTAGTTGGTTCTATTCGTTACCACTTTGATTTCAGAAACCTCGTACTCAGAATGACATTTGAACGATTATAAAATTCTAATGGCTTCATAAAAGTATGCAAAAGGTACTCAAGCTGAAATGAATCATTACGCTTTGGGTGGGCTGAATAGTGGACTATTTTAACGACATTCTTCCAACAAGTGAAATTTCTAAATCGATTTGACTTTTTTTTAGGGGAACCATTACTGACAAAGAGTTTGCAGACAGCAGCGCTGCGACTAGGAAATGAGTTGTCGGGAAAAAAGCTCCGAGAAAAAAAAACTCAACACGATGAGGAATCTAACATAAGAAACTTAATTAAATGAGATAAGTCGCGTAAAAGAAGCGGAGAGACGAACAGAATAAATACCTATGAGTAAGTGTACCTATGGGTAGGATTATATGCAGAGGATGATATCCAGGTATTGTGAACAGTTTTGGCCGTATTACAGCTGAGAAGACCCATTGAGACAGGATTTGACAAGAGATTTATTCTCGTTCACTTTTTATTTTGCTTTATTTTATTTTCAAGTGTCTATATTAGGGATTAATTTTTAGTATTTTGTATTCATTTTATTGATTTATTCAAGAGAGGGCAGGGGGTTCAGGGATATAAAATCCCTGTTCCAGCAGCGGATTCAGCTCCTGTTGTAACTTTTGGCTTGACAGCCAAGGATTCCATTTCCTTGCTTCTTTGAGATTAAAAGTCGTGAAACCCTTTTACCCCGCACATGGCGAGCCGTCCTCGGAGCTGAGTGAATAGTTTGTCTTGAACGAAGTCCAGCAGGAACAATGGTACCAAAAAGCTCAGTATTCTTACAGATTCGCCCCCATGGTACTAAAGTACCCACAATTACTGTCAAAACAATTTGCCTCTTAAAGAAGTCGAAGATGCTGGCATTGAAATGGTTGCAGTAAAATGTCAAAGCTAGACACCACCTGATGTAAGTCTTCTTTGCTGTATGCTCCGAGCAGGATACAGTATTATTGGGAGAATCCCACCATGGGTCGTACCTGGTCGACGGGGGTTGCATCTTGACAGAAATTTTTCCAAACCGCAACGATGAATCTCTTTTAATTGGCAACTTGTCCCGATTTTTTCCGTTTCGTAGGCAAGTTGAGCAGGGGGGGAGGTCCTGCAGGGTGTCGAACTGACACTTACATTTCACACAACACTATTCTGCACTCTTCTCGCAAGGTTGGAAGACTACTTTAGGCTTATACACCTTTCGGTGGAAATGCCTTCAGAGCCGAAAGGATTGAAGAAATTTGGGTGATGAACCTTTTGGGATTTGGCACTTCAGTAGGGAAGGAAAAGTTTAGACAGATAGTCATAAAATGCTTCGATCCTTCCACGCTCTAAAGAAGGCGTTTCCACTGAAACGTTCGTGAGCCAATGGAGTGGTCTACCCACCTGGCCTGAGTTCAGCAAATAAGGCTTCACTACTACTACTACCCCGAGGTTTACTGAAAGCTGTACTTGGCGAATCTGATGTTACTACTGTTTCAAGCAGAGTTTGTAATGGTGCAGTAGGGTGGGGGCTCGGTGATGAGCTGTGAAGCATAAGCGAAGAATCGCATACGTCAGATTGAGTCGTGGTGGATCAGTGGTAAGGTTCCCGCTTCATAGGAACGACTCGACATATGAGATTCCTGGCTCATGCTTCACAGCTCACCACTAAGCCTCCACCCTACCCATTACAAACTTTGCCTGCTCATAAGTTGCTTATGGAATGCAGGTTGCAGTTTTGTTATCTATATTTGTAAATAACTATGATCCATCGATCTACCCAGGTCTCTATTCAAAGTTCCATGGTAAGTTGCCGGAGTTCTCTGGTGAGCTATCTTTCACTGCTTTCAGCCCCCATCCCTCAATAGGTCTCGATTTGTTCGATTTCCCATCTCAGAAGCCTTTTCAATGTTCAGTGATTTTTCTTTGCTTTCGTATCGTGTGAATCACAATAAATCACTTGGAGATAAAGAAGGTGAGTTCGGTCTAGTTTTTTTTTTTACATTCATTGTGCTGGCACTGTTCCGCTCAGGACGACTGGGCCTGGGATTTGCCTCCACGCAAGCTAAATTCATGGTTGAGGTCTGTACTAGTCCAGACTTGATGGAACATTGTATAAGCAATTACACTGTCGATCTTCGAGGAGGTAAGAACGCGTGGAGCAGCTGAAGCACTAATTAAACACTTCATCATGTCCTTTCCTTTATTAATTTTTCCCATTTGTTCTTGTTTGAGCTTAACTCTTTTTATGTGTTGAACGGTCGGCCTTTTTTTTTTAAATGTAGAGTTAAAATAAATAGATTAAGTTAATGGATTAGTAAGCCAGTGGAATATGTAACACTTTTCTCTTCCAATGGAAACACATCATTGCTTCTCTGCTAAGGAGAAATAAGAAAATTGGGGAAAAATACCAATAACTCAGCAAAAAAAGACCGGTGAGTCAGTAACGAGTATCCTAGAGATGGTGGAATTACATACCTAACAGCAATTATGTGAGCAGAAAAAGGAATGAGGCAGAGAATGGAAAAGGCTGTGGAGATGGAAGTCATCAAGAACGACCAGTAAGCCACCTAGTCAGTAGCCTGCAACGTTTGGCAATTAATTGGAGCCCGAAACTATGCGGCAATTTCCCGAATGGAGATCAATGCTGATAAAATTACGCGCTTGGTTCCCTATTCGGCCGTCGAAAAGTCCGAATTTAGCTTTTTAAAAGAGCTTATGGGATAGAATGGCGTGTATGAAGCAACTGGTCGATGGGAAAATGAAAGTGAAGAGGCAGGTATTGGACACGGCTACCGCACAAGGAACATTTTCTGAATATAATTAAGGCACGGAAAGTTATCTAGTGAGAGGTTTCATAGTCCGTCATCCGCAACAGAAAATTTGGAAGAGGTTGTAATCACTACAAAAGTTTGGCGGAGGAGACTATGTATGTGACGCAGTCCTTCATCCTTCTGACCACCGAGGCCTGACTAGTTAAGGGACGGCATGGCTGCATTGAGTTCGGAACCAACCACGAATCCGATCCCTACACCATGAGAGTGGTAAGTGGCGCCCTTTGTCAGCACTCCATCTCCGCCTCTACTTGCACAACCATTGATCCGCATCTGGTAAGTTGTCAGGTAGGTTTTCAAGAGCGATCGTCATCCCATCAATTTGAGGAGGTCAGTGTCCGACATAGCCTGTCTAGGATACTCCGTGTGGGACTCACCGGTCTTTTTTTGTTGAGTTATTGGTATTTTCCCCAATTTTCTTATTTCCCTTAATAGAGAAGCAATGATTTGTTTCCATTGGAAGAGAAAAGTGTTACATATTCCACTATTTCGAGAAAAGAAAAAATATTCATTACTTATCTATTACTTTTGAAGCTATATTTAAAAAAGCCGACCGATTCAACACATAAAAAAGAGTAAGCTCCAAACAAAACAAACTGGCGAAAGGAAAGGGACAGGAGGAAGTTATACTATATTCAGTAAAATAAAAAAGGACCCTAGATGAGCAGAAAACTCCGATAAGAAGGAGAGTTGTAAGGAGTCCAGCAAACTGCTAGGCTTGAATTGAACTATATTGAAAACATTTGGATGCAGCAAGTGTGCGAATAAGCCTTAATCACCCCTTGGAATGTTTTAACCCTTTGGCGAATGCGCATGGTAAATTGGTGCAACAACAACTCTCGTACTTCTTTACTCCTTTTTCACATCGTATACTTTCGAAGATTCAAGGGCCAGGCACGATAATTGGTATCCGCCTGTAATCACTTGTGTCCGTTGATCACGAGTTCCGAGCGGCGCCAGTAAGCGTCTCCGTGTTCGTCCTAGCTATGTGGCAAAGTGCCGTTGTCATGATGATGGGTTCTCTCTGTTCGAGGACACGATGAATTCCGAAAACCATTCGTTCAGAAGCTTTCAGCAGAAAAAAGTCTGGCGCATCGCGTGGCGTCTTCCAGGCGTTCGCTCTGAACTCTCTGCCCGTGTACTTCCAGTCCGGTGATATGTTCTGGTCGCAGCGATCGTCTTCAAAACACATGAAGTGTACTACCATTTGCATTTCAAACATTGTAAATGCGGCGGCGTCCTGATGTTTCGATCGTTGGCGGAGTGCGGAGCTCCGGATTCCCTCTCTCACTTGCGTGTAGCGGGAAACTCCGAGCATCGCCCTTTCGATGGCGCGTTGCGAAGGTAAGTGGTCGACCGCATGCTGATGGCCTGCTCTCGGGTAGAGTACCCAAGTCTCTGAGGCATAAGTACGGGATAATTTGGTACTTGCTCAGAAATAGTTGCAGCGGTGTTATATTGTGGGAAAACGACGTAAAAGAGAAGTTAAACTAAGCAAAGTTAAAGTCGAGAATAAAGTCGAGGAGAGGATCACCCGGTGGGTACGACTCGCCCCCAGAAAGATTTGTCCATACAATCCCCCCTACCTTATCGCTGTCGAAATTTCTGTCCTATTTTCACAGCTGCGCCGCCTGCTGTGAGAATGGAACGCTGCATGACGAGATACCGCAGTGGACGTCCACTGAACTTCAATCCTTTTTGGAAACTGCATGACATCATGCGCAAATGAAATTTTGCCAAGCGGTGGGCGGGGTTCACGATCGGGTCGAGAGGATCTACCGCCAAAGCTGTCGCATAGCTCGCATTTCGGTTCGGCCCAAATTCAACCTGGAAATTTTCCGTAAATGCTGATTTTCAACCTCTTCATGGACACAACTTCACTCAGACATAAATTGGAGCCAAACCTTCACGGATTTGAAAACTAGACGATTCTCTTGTTTTTCATGCACAGTGTCTCCGGTATACTGTATCAAAAATACCAGTACCGCGCATACCACTCAACAACTTTATCATCAAATGTAAAACCTTAGAAGTTACGTGCAAGGTTAACGAAGATCTGGTTCTGGACAATAATCCGAAGAATCTGGTTCAAGAGGGATCATAAGTGAACTTGAAAGGAGAAAACCCGAAGTAAGGAGAAATGAAGCCGTTTTAAGTATGCAGGTCCTACTGAAAAGTCAGCTGTAAAATTGAATAAAAGCGTCAATCGAGGAAGTGAACCGCTGCCAGTCGTTGTCAATATGGACGAGGTTATTCACGAAGAGAGAGAGTTGGAAAGGAGGGGGTGGGCGAAGCTTCGCGATACCCATGGGAAAACGACGATGGCGGCGTCGAAGAATCGACAAGTGAATCTAGCTGTCAACATTTTGCATATCTAATGAGCACAATAAATATTAGCTTAAATTATACCATACATTCACAGAAATCACATTAATGATTGTAACATTATTACTGCATAGATGAAATCATAATGACAAGTTTCGGCGCAGTCCGGCCACGGGGGTTTTTGCACGTTCGCTGCTTCACTAGTTCCGGATTAAAAGCCTCACCCTGGTGAAACCTGTGAAGCTGGAGCAAGCTCGTCTAGCCGCCATGGTTGAACTTGTCAGCTCTTGTAAGCTCACGAAATGGCGCTTTAGATGGATCGACAAGTCAATGGCAAAAGCAAAAGTGCAAAATGCCCCCCGTCGTCGAACTGGCCCCAAGTTTCACCCACATAAATACCTATATTTTTCGAGAAAAAAACCATCAGACATCTCGACTCATCCCTTTCTGAACGCTCTGATGCCCACTGAGTTTTCAAATCCTTACATCACGCGAGGCCAATCGTAAGCAGCGGTGTGCAAACTTGGGGTTGTAAATGAACTGACCTAGAGAAGAAGGAAGGAAAGCAGATTGAACCGTAGAA
>MU912892.1:9839-28281 GCA_036418165.1 Cooperia oncophora
GTGATCGAGACCGGGAGAACTTGCAAACATGGTAGTCAGGATGGCGAAGGGGATCTTACCAGGGGAGCAAATATTGGAGAGGGGTGGTATTTTGCGAAAGTCTGCTCCAACGGCAGGGAGGGCCGATGCTTCTTTCTGTTGTCCGATATGGACAGCACTTTCAAATGAAAGTTAACCAGGATTCTCCGTAGCTTGGCTCAATTTCAGAGCTGGCCGTGAACATGCAGCAATCAGAGCCGCGGAATCGCGGAAGGAGTTTAATCGACGGCGAGCTGAATGCATTAAGGATGAGGATGTTGAATTTGTACCATTGGTAAAGAAAGCCATGGTGAAGAAGAGTGGGAATCCGTTATAATAACTGCTGAGATGGTCTATATTGTTGTTGTTAAGTTGTTGTTATTCAATATATACGTACAAAAATATTACAAATGTGATTGAAATAAAGTCCATTGAACTCTGAATCTTTTGTATTGGTGGTATTCGCAACGGACCTAAAGACACATTCCGCGATGACATAAAGGTGGGCTTCGATTATGGATCTGTGGGCGCTAATTCACTTTCCTGCAACGGAAAGATTAAAAAAACTACGGTGAACGTCCTAGTAAAAAGGCTCTCTCGGCAGCTCCAACGTACGAGTTACCGGTTTTGCTGGATCCATGCCAGCAAGTTGACATCCTTGAGTCTCTCTGTACCTCGTGGCTCACAAATCGCTTCTTCTACAGTACTGCACCTCACCCAACGCTGGCAAAATATTTAAAATAGCATAAGAACGGAGCGTGCAAGAGAACTAATATGCGAAAAGTTCCTGTGCAGAATCGGGGTGACGGTAGTCTTAGGTAGTCTTACGAACAACTGCGCCAATGCAGCTACATCATTGGTGGACTGAAGCAACGCAGAGACGCGTCGTTCACTTGTGAAGGGTTTGCATCTGATTGCCTGCTCCTTTAACAAAGAAGTGTAGGCCTAATTCGGCCCTTGAGGGGAGAAAGCAATTTTCGGCGTCACTGCGTCTCTTCCCTACACAAACGTCTTAGGATAACTGTTAATCGCTAGGCTCCCCCTCTTTTCTCCTTCCTCCATCTTTCTTTTCCTACCTTCCTTCTCTCTCCAACTGCTGGAACATTAGATGCGATGAGAAAATACTCCTGAACACTCGCAGCGAGAGCATGTCCGTTTAACAACAGTTCTACATCCCCACCCAATACTCCGAGCGCAGTCGGTCGGAGCGGATTACCCTTGACGAGCAAACGACGATCTCGGCGACTCTGACCCGGCGTTCTGAGCCTGAGGCTTGAACTGGGGAAGCGCTGGAACTGGAACATTGAAGCGCTATAGGGTAGTCCCTCTCTCCAAACACGTTGGAACCGAAATGTATTCGAAAATAGGACTAGTTGTGCGCAGCAGCACGGCAAAGCTATCGCTGTTGGTCGTACCGGCGCGCCTTCTGAGTCGGGCAACTCGTCCGCACTACTGAAGTGCTGGTTTTTGGTAGGTGACAAGGGGCATGAAAACGTCCAGCTTGTCTTCATTGCTCCTACTTTCTCACCCAAGACTTTTTCTCGTTTTTGATCACTCAGAGAATCACAGGTCGGATCACCTCCTCTTCTTTCATCTTCGCGCTGTCTGACCAGAGGAGCAGCGTCTTAAAAAAACTCCCAGTTCAAGGTAAGACATGATTAGCCGGACTGAGCCAAACCTTCCTGGCCTAATGCTACCAAACCAGCATGTCCTGTAAGTTCTCACCCCTTCCAGAACAAACTTATCGTTCCTCTGCCAGTTGTTGGCAGGCTTAAAGTGTTTTCCCGTTTCTATGTTCGCTTAATTCCCTCCCTAGTTTGCGGGCAAAACTACTACTTTGCAAGTTAAGTGGGAATGTTTCTTCCCCCCCCCCCCCCTCACCACGCTCAATGACGTAAATCTGGCAAATTTATAGCGTTGCATGAGCTATGGGAGGGTTAGCAATCCGCAGACATGGGTGTCATGCTGACCCCCCCCCCCCTTTCACCCATCCAGGTAGCATGTTCCAGGTTCAATGGGCCCACTGCCAACGGATTGAATGAAACATATTTTATTGCAGCTACTTAAATTGTTCGTACTAAAATCACAAGAATACTTTATCACAGTACTGTGCACGAACACTGTACAAGTCCTAGCTCCACATTGAGAACCTATCAATGATTATCATCGGTTATCAACGAAGATCGGTAATTAAGCTATCACTGCGGCATTAAACAGCAGTTATGAAACAATAACAGCTTAAAACTGGTAAATAAGCTGTTGTGCAATTAATTAGTAACAGTACCTTAAAAAAAGAAGAATCCCCGTCGATTATGAACGTGGTTATATGCTAGAGAACATTATAGGATTAAGCAAGGAGAATTTGTTAGAAGAAAGAGCGCTATAAGAAATGATTATTTTGAGACTTATAAAATTAAGATCTTAATTGAAGTTAATCTTCATGGCCATCACCTAAACTTATACTACTTCAAGAATAATTCGACATGAATACTAGCTTTTTGCAGCGATTTCCGGTAGTTGATCCTTGAGAAATTTCGGTATAGAGACGATGTATTCCTGAAAATAAAAAGGGCAATGGCCCGAGGATTAATGCTGCGCCGAAAGTAATACTGTAGGAAGAAAGCTTGGAAATGGCTCCTTTGCACGTGAAGACTGTAAGCCAAATCTCATGCTCCTTCCTCACCAAGGCTTGGGCTTAGAGTATAGACGAGCAGAGTCGCCGAAGATAGTTTCGCAGAAAGGACTCTCCACCACGGCACGGCCATTGGGGAGAAATTTTGCAAAAGACAACCCCCCTAAAATTCCCTTCTCTGATATGACTCCTCCCCTTCCTCATCCTATGTACTACTTTCCCAGATTCTCCCCGCTTCCTTTATCTTACTCCCTGTTTCCCATTTTCCCCTAAAAACAGGTCTGGGTATATAAACAAAAGCGAGAGAAACAGAAAACAAATCAACGAACAAAAACATTCTCTCCTTCTCCAGGCACTAGATACGACCCCCCCCCCCTTGGTTCTTGCTGCGATTCCCAACTTACTGATGTGTCCCGATCTCCACTGAGCCTAAGTCTTGGTGAGGGGCAGGAAAGCAGACGCGCAGTCCAGTGATCCCTTTCCCCCCTCCCAAGGTATGTTAGGGGGTACGTGACAAGGCAATCGTAAATCGCCGCGATAGTAGGCGTTGCGTGCGATGTCGCGCTTAGAAACGACGACAATGTAGATCTACAAGACAATGTGTAACCAAAAATAGCCACAGATACTCAGACTAACTGAAGTTCGGTTCTCCAGTCGACAGGTTTCCGCAAATTAAGATAATATTGCGCCTATTACCAGAGCAAATTACGATTGTCTTGGCCGTCTGCCATATATCAAAGCCAAAGAACTGACAGACTGGACATTCTAGTGGTGAAATTATGGGTGATTAAGGAGATCAGGCACTGATCGAACGAGCATTTCTTGCGAGTTGACTCGACAAATAATATAAGCGTTGAATCATGTATCACCGCAGCCTACGTCTGAAGCTTTTTGTTTCACAGCCCAATCTAAAAAAATCAACGATGGGTCAGCTGTTTCCTTCTATTTGAAGTTATCAGAACTACTGAACGATCAAGAATCATTCTAAACGCTAAACGGGGTAGTTGGGTGGTAGGGGGGGGGGAGGCGAGAGAAGAAACGGAATTCTGACAGAGGAGAAAACGATTTTTTCGACATCTTTGATTTTTTTAAGGCAGGCCGTGAAACAAGCAGTATAGGACATAGACAGCCGCGAATTAATAGACTTGATGGCAAAATGCTTTGACAAGTCAGCTAGCTAGGAATGCTGGTATGAGCGCTACACCACAACTTTGATCCCCTCGGCCACATTCCAACAATTTTGTCATAAAAAAATGAAAAAATATAATAAAAGAATCAAAGCACTGCTTCTCTAACGCCCTGAATTGTTTGCCAGTTTGAATTCATCACAACAGACCTGATGGTTTACCCATGGAGCCGATGCCAGAACTCCTCCTGTGTTATTGCGCTGAACTGAAGAATCGTAGCATAAAACTCTACCAGATATGTCCGTCAATTGACCTCCTGAACAAAAAAAAATACGGTTCTCGAAACACAAGATATTTCAGTTTCAAGGACATTAGTTGCTGAATGCACTAACCAGGAAGGTCGTTCAGGGCGTGGAGCGCTTTTTGAAACGGTTGTTTTTGCCATGATGTAGGGTCACGTGCATGGAGTACCAAAGTGACGTTCATTTTTCCTACGCGCATCTGGAAATACCAAAAAAGGAGTGAAAAAGAAATCTATGGAAACCGGTGGTTTTTGAGCCTCTGTGAGCTTAAAATGACTTGAAACTTCGACCAGTTGCTAAGTGGAGGGTCCTTATAAAGGGATACTCATTGGGAGTGAAGAGGAAAATAGTCCGGTGAACTTTGTGCGTGTGTCTTACCTAGAGCACGCTCATTGAGAATGAAGCGGCTCACTGAGCGGCTTTTGCACGTGGGCGCGTTGCTTCTTGCAAACTGATGTGCGTACGGCTATGTTCTAGCCACAACGAATTCGAGAGTGGCCTAAGTGAATAGCGTGTGGAGGATTCTCATCGCGACGGTCGAAGTCGGAAGGGTGATGGTTCGACTCCCTCGGCGTGCTACGTTTTGATTTTTTACGTTTACGGCTTTTTCGGCTGTCCTTAATAAAATGTCTGCTTATGGAATTTTACTCGGGTTCTCACCATTTATGGGCACATTCTAAATAGTTATACCCCCCAAAAACAGGTGCCATTTCAACAATTCCGATTTCCACATACCATTAGGTAAGAGCTTCTCTCAAAGTTGATCTTTATATGTTATTTGGTGCCCTGATCACGACTATGGCACTTAATTTCAGCTGCGGTGCCATTTATCGCCAATTTGGAGCCAAATCTTTCTCCCTCATTTGAGATACTTTCAGAGCTGTTCTGATGGCATTCATTCTCTCATTGCTGACCATTTACATTTACCTTTACATTTACTATTTACAAGCATGCAAAAACCTAATTAACAACTGTGATAGAAATTCAACGAAGCAAGTGAAACAGAGACACCTATCGCACCAGCTGCACCTTACAAACGACAAAGAAGAGCAGTCATTGTCTTCTTGGCAAGGAACAACGGACATCGCCTTCTGTTGAAACACGTAGTCCGTCCGGCAGTGGAGAAATGATCACGGCGCGTATGCTCCGATCAACATATCCTGGCATCGGTAATCTAACTGAACATGAACGGAATGACACCCGTAATTAACTACATCCTTCGCTGTGAATATACCTGTCTGCGTATGTTTATCAATTCTTTCCTTGTCACCGGAACCAAATCACTACATAAGCCACGATGACAATTTCATATTGCCTCGATATGTCTTTTGTACCTGCGGTTAGAGCATTGCCTCGTCTCAGCTCTTCTTCTTTCACGCGCTGATTTTCGTCACGCCACGGAGGTGAAGGAGATCGCCATCGCTGATGCATTCAAAGGGCTTCTTCAGAGCGCAGCCTATGGAGACATCGATTATGACGAGGAAGAAGAGTCACTAGAGGTCAGTATTTATGCGGAAAGACAGAAAGTCATCTTGTGAGTTAATGATCGTGAAATCCTACGTCCTGCATTTCACAGGTGTCACTCGATGAAGCAGAGGAAGTCTGTTGGACTCCCGACGCTGACAAGGACGACCGCTACAACATGGATGGGCTCAATTCACAAAAAGGTGTTTTCTTCGACGGAAGACTCATCCCTCGAAAGCACCGTTAGTTGAAACCTATGACAACTTTTAAGCCTCAGACAAGCAATGTTCTAGCTGATATTCATTACAATCAACAGGCCATCGCACACTATTCGAAGCGAACGGACAGAGGATACTCGGCCTACTAGCATCTCGAATGGCTAACTCGTTTTTACATCATGGACATTATAAAACTCGCACATCAATATAAATTAATGCGTAGCGCGAGTTCTGCAGAAGAAAGAGTAATTGGCGCTTCCGTGGAGCTACACGGAATGAGAAAACTTATTCGAAATCCACCCATTTTTCACTTTAGTCATGGGTCGAGAGTCTGAGGAGTGAGTGAGACGGTCTTCCAGCGTTTCTACCTCGTTCTCAGAGAACAAGTGCTATAGACGCCAACGAAGCAGTAGGGCCTTGAATACGTTGAGCGCAAACGGCTGCGGACCTGTTTATGTTTGATGTATTTGATTCACAAATGACAGAGGAATTCTAGCTCTCCGTTTCATTACGCGCGTAATTCGACAGATGGCCCTCAAACTGAATGCGGAACACAATCTCATCGATGGTTTCAAGGCGTCAAAGTCGTGGATTGCCACCTTTGTACGCGAGTGTGGTCTGTGCTCAAGGAGAGTAACGCGCTTTGTGTCAACACGGAATCTTCGTCATCGGATGGACGTGGAAGTAGAGGCAGCCACTTTTGTGCGTCGTGTGAGGGAGGAAATGAAAAGATATCCCTTGTCTGCATTTGCCAACACAGATCAGACTGGGATAAACAAGGAAATGACTTCGAAAAGGTACGCTCTGCAGGTAGCCTCTTATGTGTCATAAGGTTCTTTGTTACAGGACGCTAGCTCCCTGCGGCACCAAACCGGTGATGAGAGGTGGTGCAATCCACTTCATCACTTACACACTCCTTTACTGCGGTGCCCGTTATGTATGCCGACGGGCGACTTGGGGACAAACTTCTTGTTATCCTCCCCGAAAGAGCAGGAGTCTTCCCGCAAAAAGGGCATTGGCAGGCAAGCAACCTGCTAGTGATGGCTGGGAAGTCGCACATCATGATGAAGTCGCATGTCCCATTTTTCGTTAAGGATGGTTGCCGTGTTGGCCCTTGTCCCGCCATCTCACTTTACTCATTGTCGAACAGCTGGGACCGGTTTTACGGATCACACTAATGTGCTGTCAGAGGTTGCCCCAAGGGAAAGAATTACGGTTAATGACAATCCCTGCGGGAGCAACTGCCCTCTGTCAGCCATTAGATGTGTACTTTTTCGGTCTGTTCAAGCGATACATCCGCCGCATTCATGACCACGTAATGCACTACACAGGAAGCGACTTTCGCATACAGCAGAGACAAACGTTCTAAAAGTAAGGTTTCTCCGGCAGCAATAACTGACATCCAAATGATATTTTCTCTGCAGATCATCAGTCAGACCTATCGCCAGTTTTGTGCACCCAGGTTTCGTCCATGTCTGGCATACGCCTGGGTTGCCGCAGGATATGTTGATGAGCATCCCGGATCATTCTCGACTCCGACGGACTACGGTTTCAACGAAGGCGATGTCGTTGTTCCTTGCCAAGAAGACAATGACTGCTCTTCTTTGTCGTTTGTAAGGTGCAGCTGGTGCGATAGGTGTCTCTGTTTCACTTGCTTCGTTGAATTTTATCACAGTTGTTAATTAGGTTTTTGCATGCTTGTAAATAGTAAATGTAAAGGTAAATGTAAATGGTCAGCAATGAGAGAATGAATGCCATCAGAACAGCTCTGAAAGTATCTCAAATGAGGGAGAAAGATTTGGCTCCAAATTGGCGATAAATGGCACCGCAGCTGAAATTAAGTGCCATAGTCGTGATCAGGGCACCAAATAACATATGAAGATCAACTTTGAGAGAAGCTCTTACCTAATGGTATGTGGAAATCGGAATTGTTGAATGGCACCTGTTTGTGGGGTATAACTATTTAGAATGTGCCCATAAATGGTAGGAACCCGAGTAAAATTCATAAGCAGACATTTATAGAAGCGAAAACAGCGAAACATAAAAAATGCAAAAACTCGCACGCCGAGGGGAGTCGAACCATCAACCCTTACCCTCACCGTCCGATTGAGAATCCTCCACGCTATCCACTAGGCCATCCGATCGTTGTGGCTGAACACCACTACGATCGTTGAAGAAACCGCCCGACAAGCCGCTCAGAGCCGCTCATTCTCAATGACGTGCCTCAGGTAAGACCCCATTCGCGGCTATTTTCCTCTTCCACTCCAATAGTACCTTTATAAGGACCCTCCACTTAGCATGGTCGAAGTTTCAAGACATTTTAAGCTCACAGAGGCTCAAAAACCACCGGTTTCCATAGATTTCTTTTTCACTCCTTTTTTGGTATTTCCAGATGCGCGTAGGAAAAATGAACGTCACTTTGGTACTCCATGCACGTGACCCTACATCATGCAAGAAACCGTTTTCAAAAAGCGCTCCACGCCCTGAACGACCTTCCTGGTAAGGGTACGCATCTGAATCTTCTGCAGATTTCCTATCAACGTCCTTGAAAGCCATTTTAAACCCGAGATATGGATCTTACAGTTCCCTGCACTAAACCACTTCGTGGCGTCCTTCTTCAAGTAATCTGGTTCGTATTTTCTAACACTGCTCCTTTTTGGCGGTTTCTCAGTGAGTACAAGGCACTGCGGCTCTCACAAGAGTCAGTTCTGACACCTCCATAGTTATCCTACCATCGAAAGTCAGAGAAAATTCCTGTTCAGTCAAGCGAATTTTAGGGGAACCAAGGATACGTGAAACACGACTATGGTTCTTACAAAGATCCCACAAAAGCCAGCAACACGCAGAGTAAAGATGCAGGATCAAAAGTTAAGACTCGCTCACCTGCAGCATTCAAAACTGCTTCAACAGCACACGTGTCCCACTTCTTACAGCCAGAGCTGGCGAACACGTAGGCGGCGCTTCCTTCCAGTACCTTCAATACCTGAAATTGATTACTTATTACTTAGAGGCCTTACAAATTGCAGATCGTGAGGATGAGAATCATCACAGTATGTGGCAAGAGAATAGAAAGACAGAAGCCAAAATAATCTGTCGAAAATGCCCTAAATAAGAACAGAAACCAACATAATCTGTCGAAAAATACTCTAAATAAGACCTCTGATAGCTCTTGGCGATATGAGCGAAGACGCAGAGACTGCGCATAGAACAGTAGATGATGGTATGGCTAGAGAATACAAATGATTTAGACCCCAACGATATATAGCCGTTTTAAAAGGAGAGGGTAAAGGCGGATCAAGCTGAAGTGGGCGGAGAGAGCTTCTCTTTACCGAGTCGTGGCGCCTTTATCAAGCTCTGAAGAGTCGGGAAACTTGGACACCCTTGCGACTGCAAAGCGCGCCACCAAGTGATACTGCAGGTCGGGTAATCGCGGATGCTGTCTTCAAGGTCGACATGGCGTAAGCTTATGAGAAGGAAGAGAGTGTTAAACCACACTTCGGAACAAGCAAGACGTCTTAGAGGAAAGCTTAGAGGGCAGACGTATGGTAAGCAACAGGTTCGTTTTGAGGGTAAACAGACCACTCACCTGAGAGAAAATCCTCTGGGTGTGTTAAGCAGGCATGCCCAAAACACTAGAATGGTACAACACCGCTTGAATGTGGCAGTTTGGCAATGAAGCTTGAGGTTTGAGGCGACCTACCACTCGATAATATACGCCCAGTTGGTACGCGCTACTCGACTGCGTCGTCTCTCTGAGAAAGTGTTCGCGGGCTCAATTGAGATTGTTAAAACGTGAGTATATTGCGTGGGTGGAAGGTCCCAAGCGAGCCCCTACACACTGTCTAGGCGAGAGGGCGCAGACAAGCAGCGCGTATCAGTGAATGACGGTGTGCGGCGCTTTGCGTATGGGCGTATAACACAAAAATCACAAATTTCCACTCTGCCACACACTTTTGAATGGTGGTAGTATCAATTTTCTGCGGCTGCGCACATATCACCTCGTACGCGGGAAGGATCCTCTTGGGTGACCACACAAAGTTAAATCTTGCTTCGAAAAAGAACTCACTTTATAACCAGCACCTCCATATTTCTCAATAACATCCACTAATCCTTTTTCCTTGAGAGCATTTAGAGCATCAGTTACAGACTGACTGAGATGACTTCTTGTTGTCACAACCACTCTCTGTGGTTGAGCTATAAAAAATAGATTTACCTTACATTACAGCTTATGAATGAAATCTCGGTGCAGTTCGGAGACGTTGGGGGGGGGGGCATTTTGTACTACCATTGCTTCCTTCCGGTTTACAAGTCTCACTCTGGCGAAACCTGTGAACTCTTGTGAAGCTGGAGCAAGGTCGTCAAGCCATCATGGTAAAACCTGTCAACTCGAGAAGAGGCTGTCTAGATAGGTTGACACATCGATGGGGAAGTAACAAGAGTGCAAAATGCTCCCCCCTTCCCGTCGAAAACTGCGCCTGAAACCTCATAGCACTACCTGGTGCTGGTGAAATGCCGTGAACACCACATCCTTGTATAGCCCATATTGTTCGCCCTGTACCTTTGTGATAGGGCTGGTGTATGACACCAGCAATTGGTCGACCACGGCAAGCAATACCAATTAATACCGTGACTTGTTCGAGTAGGACTTAGAAAAGGGAAACTCTTAGATTAAGTTACTACAAAAATACCATTGGATTCTGCTAGGTGGACGGAGTTGTGAGCCAGTCTCATTGGCGCCCCTGCTCCCCACCGCTACAGAAAGCGGGAAGAGGAGGGAAGCCTCAACGACGCCGCTTACTGGCTCCGCCTAAATGACAGCCCGGAATGGTATCAAGGCGGGTATGTGGCGACTCTATCGTGGGTCGCCGACGTAGAGGACGTGGCGTGCGACGCCGCGGTCCTTGCGTACGAATTTTGTTTCGTGGCTTGTTCAAATTATGAAGTGAATCCATCCCCCTACCTCTTTAAAGAGCACGCTGAGAACAAGAGCAAATCTCTTGCTGAAACCACAATTCGCGTGGTTACGGTAGTGCAACTCTAAAACTGCCGCGCAACGTGATTGGTGCGGCGCCTGGCTCACGATAGAATCGCCTGTCCCACTTCGAACCATGTTTCTTCTTCACGCGTAGATAAAAACCAACTAGAATTGTTGTTCTTAATGGCAAGCGCTACTTCTGCCGTGCCATCCAGTGGATCTACCCAGACGACAACCTGAATGAGCTAGTTACAAAGCCGAAAAAAAGAGCAGGAAGAAATCTGGAATCCTCACATCTTCAGGCTTTACTGATTTCAGTTCGGATCCTAGCTCGTCTTCCACTCGAAGAACGTCTACTGCGAAACTTTTCTCAACACCGTTACATTCAGATGTCACATCCTAAATGAAGATGAAATATAGTAATAAAAAAAACTCAGCAGTGGTTCTGCTACTCATCACTGCGAGTTCGGAGTTCGCAAATTTCTTCACTGAATTTTTAAGTTTCCTTCAAAATATCAGTTAACAATTGCTGATAAAAAACCATACGCCATACGGTTACCCCATGAGAAAAATGACTGGCTCACAGCGATTTTCCCAACTCCCCGCGGCTTCTATGCAACTTTCTCCCATGTTAACGGCCAACTTCACTAAGCGGTAAAAAATACTTTCAAAAAATTCACATCGTTTCACAACATGTGGACCGAACACGTCGTAAGTCGGGGATTTCAGGCGAAGGGGCTATATTTGGTTGCTTTAGAGAGGGGGAGGGGGGTCTTGCCTGCCTTTGCAAATGACTCCGATTGTTGACTTTTCTAGTGTTTTCACGTCCCGTTTCATGTGCATTATGAACCTCCTCCCTTAACCAGCTCGAAGACAGGTATTGGGAAAAAATGCAGAGTTCCCTGGAGCACTGGGAAATGTTAGGGACTTGGGAAAACATAGGAAGACGGGAAGTAGGAAAGGAAGGATGAGGAGAGGATGTCAGTGCAAGTTTTCGGGAGGGGACGTAGTTTGTCGGTTTTTCTCCAACAGCTGGACGTCCCCTATGTGGACCTTTCCAACTGGCCAAAGACGAACCCTCCCTCAAATAATATCCCTTCTTAAGAATCTCTCACTATACAGATCTGCAGCTACAGTGAGTTCGACTATCCCTGCTCCATACGAACCCCATTTCGCTCAATTCCCACCCAGTACCTGCTCTCATAGATCTCACAGCTCGTAAAGTGCGGGAATGAATGGCATTTGAAGCATTCTCAAAAATCAAAAAAACAAATAATCAATGCCACTCCATGCATCCCGGAAGCCCTGTTGGTGATGAACTGCTTTGGAGCGGGACTGCGTTCATACACAGGACACTGGAGAAACGTGGAAGCGAGACTACCAGGGAGCCCATCAAGAGAAAAGTATAAAAACTGATCTAGAGAGCAGGAATGTCTACGAAAAAGATGATACACATGTCCATTGAACCCTTATTCTGCGCCTGGGCGGAGTCAGCCTAGATCGTATTTTTCAAAAAATACCCGATGCTCCACATCAATACATATGCTCCTTGTTCCAAATTCTACATACTCGAGTTCTCAGCTCACCACTGTCGCATGGTATGCACATGGCGCCGATCGTTGGGAGACAGATAAGACAACCGTAATCTGTCGCGTCACGGCGCGCGGCGCATCCTTGATGTGGATCAGCTTTTCGACTGGAACGAAACTCACAAGGATTCAAGCAAAGGCAAGATTCCGTGGCAGCCGATATCGAATCTTTCCATCCTTTGGACACTTGCATTCATAAGACCAGGCAGGACAACTCGTCAGTTGGGCGCGCGCCGCACGCCATGCCCAGTAGCGCAGCATATTACGATAGTCTTGCCACAGCCCCCCCCCCCCATCCTTATCATTTTTCGTTTGTTGCAACTATTTGTAGACCTCCCTCACTATCATGACGGAGAGATTGGAGCATTGAGCTACTGAACTAGGTCGTGCGCTCAGAGAGCGCTTGCTGCACACTTTCGAGCCACAAAAAGTGCGCAAAATCTATGATTTGGGAAGAAGGTACGTCACGTCCAAACAGAACGTTGACGTGATCGACTGCAAAATGACTTATGTAACAGAAAAAAAAGGATAAAAAAAAGGATAAAACTGACTTCTTCTCCAATGATGTTGATGTTTCCAAAGCGTTCTGTTAGTGACTTCACGATCAAATATTGTGCACGCCTATCCGCCTCCGTTTGTAAATCAGCTGGTTCCCCTTCGATACTTTTGTCGACGATTTTCAAATCACCACCAGTCATCACATTCTAAAGTTAGACTTCTGAAGAGCAGCACATTGAATAAATGGAAGGTACGGAATGGGTTTATTGGCTCTAGGAATAGAATTATGGGTTAAAGTGAACCGCAGGCTTCCAACAGACCGAAAAATTTATGCTAACAACTTTGTGAAGAGGAGGGGGATTTAACGAATCTTTCGAGCAAAAAAGAGAGGAACGGGTACTCAAGAGATTTCTTGAGCTAAAAAATATGCCGCTACTACAAAAGAAGTACTTTCGTTCAAGCAGATTTTGTGACTCGGCGGCCCCTGCCCTTTGAGATAAACTGTACACCCATCTCTATGGACGACATTGCCACTTCCACTTCCGAGGTGAATGGGTCCGCAGCTCCATTACCGACCCACTTTTTCGCTCACAAGTGCACGTGCCGGATTAGGTGGGGGGGGGGGGAGAGGCAGGGATACTTGAGTGCCGTTTCCATACCCCGCCCGCACCATCCTCAATGTGCAGCACTTGTGTCGACACAAAGCTTCTGGAGCGAAACTTGCTTTCAGCAATATGGAACAGCCAGAAGTGAGAGGGCGCAGATAAGAAGCACGTCTAGCTACGGATAAGGTTGTTGTTGCCTGTGCGGCGGCGCGGGCGCAGTACGAAGACAAGCAGGTCGCCGGGTATCACTAGCATTCAGCTTCATTCACGTGCACTTTTGACCGAAGAAATTGGCACGGTAGTGGAGCTACGGAGTCTTCTTTCCACACGAGGAAATGAGCAGGATCCACGGAGGTGAGCGTACAGTTTGTCTTTGAGCGAAAGAGTTATCTAGGTCCACCCCGCCCCAACCCTCAAGATTGTCAGCGTTCTGGAAAACTGTTGCGACTCTTATGTTGTGCAACACGGAAGGATTTGAGAGCTTATTCTTCAAAAAATCCCAACATATCAAGTCTAAGTCTGAATGTCGTTGTCTTTTTGGTACTCCCATCTCACGCCTTCCCACAATCTTACCCGATTTTCCGAAATTTGACCATAGAAGATAGAGGACGGCTGGATATTTTCCCCCGATAAATCAAGGAATGGTGGTTTGCTACGCCACCAATATTAAAGGGCAGGTATAACACGGGTTTAACGAGGAATCCACAATCGAAAAGATCCACTTAAGGTCCAAATACGACCCCCTCCGTGATGCATATGATTTACGCTGATTCCTCATCAGCTTCCGGGACAGCAGATCGTAGGGACAAAGAAATAATAAGATCTCAAATGAAATGAAATGAGCAGAAAAATCTCAAACCTTTATAGTGGCACCAGCCGCTTCAGAAATGCGCACCGATGAGGCAACGAGTCGGGTTAAAAACGAGGCCCTATTCCACATATCTGTTTCATGCATCACGTAATTCACACGTTTCCTGAAAAAACTAAACAGGCATAGCTGAGCGAAGCTAAGTTCAACTAATGGAGGTTAGAACCACGCGAATAAATCGAGTACACATCACCAGCGAAAACAAAAACCAGCTATGGCCAGATCGCCGACGGAAACAGCTGTTGTTGACAAACCTCAAAAATGCCAAAACCAAAACATCTGCAAGAGAAGAAAAATAGGACAAATCAACATTTATGAGAGTTTGTAAAAAAATCCCTTACGGCTCATGAGAAGGTAATTAAAAAAGGTCACATAGTCACTGAGCTGAACGCTTGATGATGAAAAAAAAGCAGTACACAAGGTCCTACGCACAGGTGAAAGAAGAAAAAGTTTTCGGAGAAACTCTTCAATGCAATGCCAATTGGCTCAAATGACGTCCAAATATGGTGTTGTCCGCAGTTACAGACCCCACAACTGCAGAACCGTAACCATTAGTGATGTGGGACTCGCTTGGGATTCACGGCTTCGTACTTCGAGAAACCAAGAAGAAGAAGTTATGCGACATGTTTATAAGCAGAAAGGTATAGATGAACTTTTTTCTTTGCTAGAAGGAGTGACTATTCACTTTAGGGAGCAAATCGAGTATGCGGCATTTGGTGCAATAGTACGTAGAGTTACGGTGATCGCAATTCTGCACAAGGGCTTAGTTTAGCTTCGAACGGCGCTTCGGGGTCATTTCCTCGATTTTTTTCTGCGCTTAGGTATTCTGTGCTGAAAGATGCAAAAAAAGATTGGAAGCCGGGGAGCAGGGATTTCCGCCTGGCCGTGGACGGATTGTAGACCAAAGCGGAATGTGGTGAAATGTGGTGAATAGGACTATCTTTGGATAATGGTTACGGGTTCCCCTTTCATAGCTGCTGCGGCACGAAGGGCCAGGATAGCTGGCTCTAGGTGTTATTCTGTTGGTATATGTGAAAAGACAGCGGTTGTGTGATAGAGTATAGTCCTCATCATTGCGGACCGGTGGGGCGTGTCAGCCAGAAGGAGTGCGCACACTGTTGAAGCCGTTCTCAGCCTTTTTGTTGCAACGCGTATGCGACAAAAAGTGGTAGAAAACGAGTAATACGAAGGATATTATACAGTAATGCACTTGTTCGCTTCAAAAACTGGTGCAGAACGACTTTGCCAAACCGCACCAAATGCAGCCGCACTGCCACGCCCCACCGGTCCGCAATGATGAGTACTGTACTTGCGATTGCGCCATAGTCCATGATTGATTGCAGCTGCTTATTTTTGTGGAGCGGACTGGGATAAGAGAGCTTTTCATAAAACAACAAATGACATATCCTCGGCAAAAATTTGAGTTGCGAAAGTCAGGGGCGCAAACAATGGGAAGCCCTGCAAGTGTGCCAGGAGGACGGGTCACCATCAACACGGAAACGGTATATCTCTTCTTGGGAACGGTAAACATGTCCTGTAAAGTTACTGTGGTTCTTTATTACCGTTTTGCTCAACTCACTTCTAGACCAGCGATTTGACGAGTGCCTGACTATTATGATCACGGCGAGAGGCGAAAGCGTGCGGCTGGATAAACCGGAGACTTGCCACGCTCCCCAAACAATATGGAACGTGGAGAAACCGTGGGAGCAATCCTTGGGTTGGGAGTACTGAATGTATATCCATGAAGCTCACTCAACACCGCATGCTTTACTACATTTTATGTAACTTTTTCTTCAAGAGGGAACTCTGTAGAGGGACAACTGTCATGTTTGGAAGAATTAGTCTACAAGTTGTACTTGCTTCTTTTGATTTTTTTTACTTCGTAAGGCGTTTGATCCCTTTATGCGTATGTAAATTACGCGATAGAGGTATCTTTCGGTTAATGATACCGCTTCCTTCCTCAAAAACGCCCATGAGGCTACTGCACAGGAAGAGTCTAGGACTAAAAAATACTCATAGATGTCACTCTTTGATCATAATCACCAAAATTCATTAAGATGCTACGTCCCCAAGGAGTAATGGAACTAGGCGTGAGGTTACTGTAGCCCCGCAGTGTACGCAATGGCACGCAGCCGCAGCTGTGCGCGGCGCCACTAGTTCGCCACTAAAAACGCGAGAGAGTAGCGGCGCCCGCTCGTGAAGAGTCGGCCACCCCGCCCACCTGGCGACCACTACGCCCAACTTCATTTCTAATGGTTGCCTGATGGTGCGGTTGTTCTGCTACTAACTCTCTCCACTTCGAATGGTGAGAGTGAGGTGATAAGGGAAAACAGCTGATATCAACAAGTGAGAACTCGTGCGGCCGCGCCTTCTCTTCGCCTTAAGCACGTACAACCTCAGCTCGGCGTGGGGTCCTATATAGGGCATATCCGATGATTTTTTTGCATTTTACTTCACTAATGAACTACTTGCTACCTTATTGTCACTGTCTGAGCCCCATAACTGTTCGAACTGAACGTGAACGCTGCCTGTATACGAAGTTACGGTGTTTTTGTCTAGGGTGGAGTGCACTTGCGCAGAGGACGAGTTTCAGGCGCAAGACTCCCTTGAAATGTGGGTAGCTGCCCACGAAACAGTAGTCTGTACACATATAATTTTGAAGGATTTTGGAGCTGCCATTCTTCCCCTGTAAACCGTGTAAGGAGCGGCTCGGACGTGGGTGAACCTTTTTACCGAGATGGAGCGGTTTCTCCTGGCTGCATAATAAAATTAAAATGTTTGCAGTGGTTCTGAATGTCTAAATATCTACATCAAAAATCTGCGACGTATTCGATTAGGGGCTATTTGAGAACTTGAGTTGTAAACACTGTTCGGCTTAGAGGGGGGTGGGAGGGAGCTTACAGAGCTCTTCCGTTTCTTTCACTAGTTCCTGGTAGCTACCAGGTCTCATCTTGGTGAAATCTGCAGACTGCTGTCAAGGTTCGTGCTATTGCACAGCTTTGCAGGAGTTAACAGGTCCTCACAGGAAATATTGATAACGATCGATGGGCACCACCAAAATGCCCCCCCCAAGCCAAACTGCCCCTAATATTGCTTATACTATATTGCCCCTAATATTGCTTTCTGCCAAATACGGTCGCTAGAAGGAACTTTCGAAGGCTTACATTTACATCTCCCAACGTCTTTGGTTAATAAGGCGGCGGGACTATGTCGGCTTTTCTGCGCTTGAGACCAAGCGAGCTCTGGTCACCTGCCACTTGCTAGGTCCCTCTATCCATGCTGCTCACCTTGGAAAGGCGTGGGCGGAAGGTGCACTTGGTGGCGTGTCCTAATGTGCCCTCCCCCCTGTTCTATTATACGTAGCGCTCACAAAAACGTTATGTATGTGTACTGTACAACCTGTAGGAAGATAAGAATACTGGAGGAATTGGGTCAATAAAGGTGGTGAACGGGAAGCTACGGCGGACGCGCGCGCGGTATCCACACTATACCCCAAGGCTGGGGGGGGCGTGACTGCACACTTCACTCAAACCTTCCTCTCGTGGCATTTCTAAGTGGTACAACAGTCGTCTCTTATAGTGGGCAAAATCATTATATGAAAGCGAAAAGATGTGCAGCTGCCACTATTAGGTTGTCCGGAAAGTTCTGCAGCGTTTTGTGTTACTATTTTTTGAACATTCATTGCTGATTAAAAACTCACTCTCCCTTGCGTCTCAGTAGTACATCCTGAAGAGAATTCTTTGCGCTATCTGATGGTATAATTGCCGTTTCACCATTGCTTGATAAACCCCTTTTTTTCAAGATTTTTTCAAGCATGTGAAAAGAGCACTTCGGACGATTTTTTTCTTCGACTATAAATTGGGGCAATCCGCAATCGAAACAGCTCAACAAATTAACCAGGTGTGGGGGCCCAATAGTGCTAGAGAAAGCACTGTGCGGCAATGGTTCAACAAATTTCGTTCTGGAGATTTCAGCCTTGAAGATGAACCTCGTAGCGGTCGACCTAAAGCAATACCTGACGAGGATTTGGAGGCTGACCCATCCCAAACAGTTCGAGAGATTGCAGAAAAGCTAGGCGTTGGCAAATCCACTGTTGCAGATGGTCTGAAACGCATTGGGAAGGTGAAAAAACTCGATAAGTGGGTG
>MU912893.1:4501-30748 GCA_036418165.1 Cooperia oncophora
TTCGAAAGTTCTCATTGCTTGAGGGCTTCACTTTTGTACTATTCCATAGTCTAGTATGCGTGTGGTTCAAGTGAATGAAGCCTAGCCCGAGTCCCACTTGTGCAGTTGGGAGAACGGCACTCTTCACCCTCCACTGCCCCAAGCATCCGGAATCATAGCTTTTGACCGACATTCGGCCCCTTGGACAGGTGGCTCAAATGTTGCATCCGGGGTAGCTTTACCTCCTGAATACGAATATCACATTCGCTTGGCCCGAAACTTCCTGACGCCCGCGCCACAGGCGCGGTGATTTGGGGTATTTTGGCGCCTGCGCCTGTGGCGCGGGCTCAAGAGATTTCGTGCCAGCAGATGCATTATTCATCTTCAGGAGATCAGCGGCGATTTTCCGCCCACGTAGAAAAAATTCTTGCAAAAAATGGCCAGGATGATTGGGCAGTTAAAGACAAACAGTGCCGAGAGAACTAGTGAATGGAAGTGAGAGCAGAGCGATTCGCTTCTAGAGCTTTTATAAGTTCTTCCTACGTGTCAACTGCATTCTTGTATCAAGATATCTTATGTGCTCGCTTAATGTTCCGCACTAGTTACAGCAATATATGCCCCAAATAAGGCTACCACATCAGCGCTATCAATTTCAATGCATTCACTGAAGTAGTCAATGAAATATCTATCCCAAATTCGTTCACAGGGCTCAATAAGGAGCAGGAAGGGGCCTCTGATGGTCGAACTGACACCTAAAACTATTTGCAAGTATTTAGCATGCGATTCAAGAAAAAGCAAAACTACAAACTGTCGAGGATCCGAACATTTGTCCCACTGTTATGAATCGATATAGAAGTCGGCGGTCCTAGTTCTTCCCCTGCTGCCGTTCCACATGTCAATGAAGTGGCCTTCTCCGAATTAAGTGACCTAAGACATACAGACTGACAAACCGACTTGAACTCAGTGCACTGTAGAGTGGAACGGATCGTGAGAGTACATTCTACCTGAAGAAGATTGCTTTCATTCCTTGTGTCCCTTTTCAAAAAGCTGTCACGATAAAATCAGTATGCCTGATGTTAGGGCAGGAGGCGGGGCTGAAGGACGAGATAATTCAAAATTGAGCTCAGACAAAATGATTGCTACCTGCACTTGTAAGAATTACTACTGGCAGAACTCGTCAGAGCGGCAACTGCTACAGGTACCTCAAAAGTACGACGGTTGTAGCATCCTCGTCACTCACTGTGAAATCGCGAATTTAGGTAGCCTCTAAGAATGCGGAGCGCACTTCTTGAGGAAGAGAGGATTTCTGCGTATTCTTTGTGCATGAGATCTGTTTTCAAAGTGCACTAGAGTAAGCGGCACAGGAAAGTGAACGCGGCGATGCTGAGAACTACAACGGAAACAAGCAATTCAGAAAGCTCACCTGTATGATTCCAAGACCTTCGAAATCATACAACTGCTATCAGAGCTCACTCCTTAATGAAGCTCTCAGTCTGTAAATTTAACACTAAGAACGGTCGCCAGTCGAAATGGCCATTCGTAATGTAGACCTAGTCACGGCTAGCTTTAGCCGCTGATTTCAAATCTGCCTTCGAAATTTGCAGAACGGTTCTTAAAGACAGTCCCCGCGCTCAAGTAGTACATGGTCGTCCTTCCTTGTGCAGGTAGTTCAGCCCCCAAGCTAGATACTGTCCCACTCTCGCGACTCCACAGTGAGCGAGGAGCGAGCTACAGCCGCTCAAAGTTCTAGTTCTAACGCCCGCCCAGTTGGACCGCCCACTTGCTAGATGTTCTCTGACAGAGAGCCGCTCAGTTGTTCTTTGCTGGGACGGCGGGCATTAATCGGAACTGCATGTACTTTTTGCTGACCGCGCTCGTGCCCATAAATAATTCTGCTCTCCTTTATCACATTTTATTCATTGGGAGCACATACAGTCAACTGCAACCCATCTCGCAAGGTAAAACGCTCAAAAATCACCTTAACATGCACCAAAAGCTGCACACTGCACGTAACCCCGAATTCGAACGGCAGTTTTAGGATTTTTCTTTGCTATGTGTTTTTCGTTCGTGTCTTTGTTGTTTTTCGTATTCTTTTCTTTGCATTGGATGTTGTCCACTACTGGAAATGTGATAAAGCGATTTGGAGCCAGGGGTTGCCCAGGGCGGTATAACTGTAAGGGAGCAACTTGTTTCTGGTGTTCTTGAGGCTCTTGTTGCTTTTTTCCTTCATTGAGGAATTACTTATCAGCTACTGTTTCATAATTGATCAGCAATTATCCTTGACACTTTATCGCGGGAGCTGTCTTTAAAGGCACATTCCGCGATAAAATAAGGCTATGACCTCTCAAATGTGTCGGACGATCCGGAAGGCGATTTTTGAGGCTGCGCTACTTTCAAAATGTGAAAAACGGCAAGAACTCCGCTAGAAGCTGACTAATTAGGCCCATGGACACCCCTTAGGCCCATGCCGACCCTCACCGGCTGCTAGCTACTAGCTAGTAGCCACTATGTTATCTTTCTCTATAACATTTCGGACTGCTTTTTCTGCTGCTTTTCTCCGCTAATCAGATACTTAGCACTTTTTTGTGCCTATTTGAGTTCCGTTTCCCGCAATTTGCGGTCGCGAACTGTGCCTTTAACCAGAATTATGGAGCTTTTTCCTACACGTTTACCACGCAACAGGTCATGGGGTCGGATCCCTGCTGAGCTTAACTTTTTTGCTTCTTGCGCAAACGTGGCAAAAAGTGGTTTCGGCGTCACTAGTGCTCACGTAAGCTGAAGAAAAGTTTGCCTGCAGTTATTGCAGCGCTTGGGCGCCTAGTGATCTAGAAGAAGACATGGGTGCACAGATACCCGTCGTGCGCGATGCAGGCGTTTTCGCGCTAAGCGAGCATAATGCTCGTGTTCAGCGGATCAAACTATCTCTGGGGCACAAGTTTAGCCAAATCTGGCACTTTGACCTGACTTTGAAAAGTGAAGCATCCATGGGGTGCAGTTCAATTCATGTCCACACCTATTCAGCTACAGATACATTCTCCTGTGCAAAGCGTCATCTTGCCATTTCGACGCTCTTATTCTGTTACTGCTCCAGTTCTCCTGATATTGAAAGCAATTCCCGCCTGAAGGTAAGCAATCGGTGAGAAACTGCCTCTAGAATGGTGATCACCACTCGATCAGTTGCTACCGCACTTAAAGTAACGCCAAAACCTTACATATGGCTAGAAACCTGTCCCAGGGGTAGTTTTGCTCCCTGAACACGAATATGGCACCCGTTTGGCGCTGAGTGTTTTCTAGACTTAAAAGAGAGAACCCTTGCGTAATGCAAAAATTTGGCCTCCTCGAAACCCGAACCACCTCCATGCACGCCTGCAAGACCATTACCAGTACATCATGCTGCCGCTGATTGGGTTTGCGCTTAACGTTTATTAATGCGAACTGGCTGGCAAACACCCTCGACTCCGTGTCCCATCATTCGAATAAACCTTCATTATTGCGTTTGGAGAATGATGAAGGCAGTGTTGAAGGCAGATGCAATGTTGAAGGCAGATTTGAAGTCAAAAACACGTCCCGCGATATACATCTCGTTACAAATAGCCACTTCGACCTGGCGACCATCCCTGGTGAGAAGCGACTTCAACTGAACTCTGGTAAACTTACCTGTCGCTGTAGCTCCAATAAAGCCGGTTTGATTTTTTCCATGGAATCAACTTGTTTCAAAACGCAATCAATCTGAATTTTTCTGACAATATTAATACCAGAGTGATGAAGAAAGTCTCAAAATCAGACAGCTTCCGAGAAGCTTCTGAAGTTGTGTAGTTTGTGGAAAGCTATTTAGTTATAGTTTTTCAATTGAACGGTATTTTTATACACTTCAGAAAGATATTCATCCACATCGTCATCAGTTTGGTTATGTACAACAAGCAAATCGTCCATATATCTATATGGAATAAACAGCTTACTGTTATTAAACTTTTTGGATTTCGCATAGCAATACTCCATGACAGAAAGCGTAACACCTGCCAATAGTGGACCAAAATTGGGGACACCTTTGGTCTGCTTAAACTTATTATTTGCAAAAAGACAGAAGCTATTACGTAAAAGATTAGATATACTAAATCGCTAGGATTTGTAGTATCTGTAGTTGCTCTTAATTTCTTTACCATCTGTATAGAAAACATGGTAACCATTAGTGGCAATCAAGGATCTGTTGGCATTCTTGAAGCAAATGTAAGAAGTTCTTGCATTTTCTTAGTAATGAGATCATGTTCTAAATTCGTGAATTCGTGAAGTAGGAAAGGACTTTGTGCGCACCAACTCGGAAGCACGGGTGCCCGGCGGCCTGCTGCGTCATCGCTACGTCATCTTCGCTATAAAATTGTGAGACTCCGGTCATCAATGGAAACCAAATGGTATACCAAACTCAAGAAGGTAAAAAACCTTTAGGTGGGAGTTTTCTGTAGTTGTAATCGATGGTGCTAATTACGATTCTAACACTTAGTTGGCGAGGAAGTAATGTGAAGCCAGGGCACAGCTGGACTTCCTCCAGTTGAGGGTAAATAACGCGATCAGTGGGAGACAGATGCGGCCCAAAATTGACGGTAAATGGCAGCCGATGTAGCTAGAAGTAAGGGCCAGACTCGTGATTCGGAAGCCGATCGCCTTATTACGTTTGAAGTGGAACTTTAACATTCGAATATTACAGACTTATAGGGTCTCATCATTCGGGATGGGCCCGTACATGGTGTTTATACTAGAAATGCAACGAAACCAGAAAAATGCAATATTTTGTCGACTACGGGGGATTCCACCGCTATCCCCATTGCCACTGTGCAAACGAGAATTGGTGATGAGCAGCTTCGATTCTGAGGGAACCAGCGCACATACATAAGCACGTGACACAAGTAATACCCCACTTCCGACTACTTCACAACTCGATTTCAATAGTCCTTCACAAGAGCTCTCCACTCAGCAATCACTCAAAATGCAAATGATTTACAATGCAAAGAGGCTGCAAACTGTTCATGTGTGGGACTTGAGAGCGCTAGTGCAGGGACCCCTCTCAAGCGCTGCTTAGGTTTGTGTTTTTCAGGGAAACTTTCCTGAGGTACTTGAGCTCTGCTTAGGTTTGTGTTGTACAGGGAAACTTTCCTGAGGAGATGCATCATCTTCCTCCTAAAATCTGATATACGTATCAAAACGATTGCGAACGGCGAAGAAAGTCGGGTGTAAGGTCCCCACCCCCGAAGCAATATCAATACCTGCATCTCTCTCACATGCCAACTACAAACAATTAACAACTAGCCATGGAAGATTGCGGCGTCGCTTGTCCTCTGAAGCGGCGACCCAGGTGAACGCCACCATTGAATCGCCATGCGTCTCCATCTGAGGGTTCCCCGGAGCGGCGGCAATACTGGCTTGGCAATACTGAGTGTTAAAGCTTTGTACCCGTAAGAAGAAAGATGGGGCAGAGGTGACTACTGGTAAGCGACGGAGCTCGTCAACCGTTCCGTCGTAGTGGAGAACTAGTGAGGCAGCTGCTTCCCAATCGCGGAATGCCTCTTGTTGCTTACAGGTACGGATGGTATATCAACGAAAGGTCAGTAACATAACACTATCACACGCTCCTGAATTCACTGCCATGCACTTTTGACTACTGGGAGCTGCTCATTTCTACTGCTGCATAATTGCCCACCATTTCCCAGAAAAAATGAAAAAATACGAAGGTTATCAAGTGTTTTACCCGTTCGGAATCGCTGAGACTTGACTCGTTGCATGCTGTCGCATTAATCTCATATTCTGTAAAGTGACTGATATATATGTATAGAGGAAAAACAACCGACAGACCTATTTTAGGAAGGGAACGAGCGAAAAACTAACGAAGTAGATCATCAAAGACATTTGCCGCAAGCGTAAGGTTATTGACTGCCGTTCGTGAGTTCTCCAGGGTTTCCTCGAATGAGGTCTTGGAAAATGCATCCAGAAGCTCGAGCAATTCGTACTGTCTAAAAGGCGAACGCTTAACATTCCATATCGACTATCGACATTATATTAATAGTAACACAAACACACCTAGATTGGTTGTAAACTAGAAACCCATTCACATTTTGCTGGTTGTCTTCTGAAGGACAGAAAGACGCCAATAAACTGAAGAGACCAGCGGAGGGAAGCCCACGGAGAACTCCTTGCTCTTTAATATGACAGTTTGTGGGAATGCCATTGAATTCGATTAGAGGGCAAGACTTTCTTCATGTCAAGCATGCCAAAATCGCTATGATACAGAAGAGATAGTAATTCATAACATTTTGAAAATTTCGCCATCAAACATCATAGGAAATAGCTCGCAAATTGAGAATAGCTCACAAAAACTTTTAGGAGTAACAAGCCTTCCTCCTGGAAAACTTTCTCTTATGCAAAAGGTCACAATCAGAGAATGTTGAGATCGTCAGGAGTGTAAAAACTCATATGTAGCTCTCCGAATCCTCATCAGAAATATTTCGTCTCTAGGCACTCTAGGCGACTCTAGGCACTTCTACTCCTTTCAACACCTTGCCTCTTTGCTCACCAGGGAAGGTCACCAGGGAAGGTCAACAGGTCGCCATGGCCATTCAAGATGAGATGCATATCGACGTGTACGTCTCGGGACGCTGAACTCAAATCTGCTTCCAAAATTTGCCGAACGATTCTCTATGAGGAGTTAGGGGGGGGGTGGTGGTTCTAGCATAGCACTCGCCGATCCTCCTTTGCGTAGCTCAAGTTAAGTTCGAGTACAGACAGTCTCAAGTGGTCGATGGTGTGGATAGGTAAGTTGCTTCATATATGGAAGGCGATGGGTTCGATTCCTTAGCAGGTCCGGATTTTTGCATTTTTTCGGAACATCTTCTGCGAGTTCAGAAAACTTCTATCCGTTATTTTGTCAAGCTTGCTCTTACTTGCAGCAGGAAAAGACTTAAGTGCCGGCAATTGTGCTTCGCTTTCAAGACTTTTAGGCAGTGTTTACCCTTTACTGCCCAAATCACCCGAAATCAGGCCAGTTTTTGACCGACTTTTTCTTCGTAAGCAGAATTGGCTGAAAAGTTGCCTACTAGGGTAGTCTGCCCTTCTGAACATGATTATCACATCCGCTCGGCACGAAACCTCCTAGCACCCGTGCCACAGGCGCCAGCGCCAAAATACCCTAGATCACCAAGTTCGCTGAAAACTTGTCAACTGGGGTAGTTTGACCTCCTGGACACAAATATCCCATTAGCTGAGCCCGGAAATGCCTGGCGCCGGCGCCAAAATACTCGAAATCACCAAAATCACTAAACTTTTCAACTGGAGCAGTTTGACCTCCTAAACACGAACATCACATCTGTGTGGGGCGTTGAGAATGTTTGGATAGAGAAAAGGGGTAATGTGATTGCGCAACCTGCGTCTGCACCCCTCCCCTGAGATGAGGCCCTTTCTCTGCTAAGGCTGAGCCTCAGCAAAGGGAAGGATTTCTATGACAGGCAACCAGGAAGAGTGGTGCGTTACTTCGGCCAGTTTGCCCAACTGCCCTAGCACAGAGCCTCGCATGAAAGCGACTGGCGTCTGTGCTATGGAGTGGAACAAGCATGTGATGGGTCGCTTGTGGCGTATGCGTCAGGCGGTTTCAGACTGTACGGATGTGATATTCGTGTCTAGGGGGTCAAACTACCCCAGTTGACAAGTTTTCAGCGAACTTGGTGATCTAGGGTATTTTGGCGCTGGCGCCTGTGGCACGGGTGCTAGGAGGTTTCGTGCCGAGCGGATGTGATAATCATGTTCAGAAGGGCAGACTACCTTAGTAGGCAGCAATTCTGCTACGAAGAAAACGTCTGGTCAAAAACTGGCCTGATTTCGGGTGATTTGGGCAGTAAAGGGTAAACACTGCCTAAAAGTCTTGAAAGCGAAGCACAATTGCCGGCACTTAAGTCTTTTCCTGCTGCAAGTAAGAGCAAGCTTGACAAAATAACGGATAGAAGTATTTTCTGAACTCGCAGAAGATGTTCCGAAAAAATGCAAAAATCCGAACCTGTCAAGGAACTGAACCCATGACCTCTCATCTATGAAGCAAATTACCTACAACATCAGCGACCACATAGGACTGTCTGTACTCGAACTTAACTTGAGCTAGGGAGGATCGGCGAGTATGCTACAACCACCGCCCTAACTCCTCATAGAGAATCGTTCGGCAAATTTTGGAAGCAGGTTTGAGTTCAGCGCCCCGAAACACGTCGATATGTACAGTCCTCATCATTGCGGACCGGTGGGGCGTGTCAGTGCGGCTGCGTTTGGCGCGGTGCCAAAGTCGTTCTGCACCAGTTGTTGAAGCGGGCAAGTGACATTACTGTATTATATCCTTCGTATTACTCGTTTTCTACCACTTTTTGTCGCATACGCGTTTCAACAAAAAGGCTGAGAACGGCTTCAACAGTGTGCACACTCATACTGGCTGACACGCCCCACCGGTCCGCAATGATGAGGACTGTATCTCATCTTGAATGGCCATGACGACCTGTTCACCTTCTCTGGTCAGATGGAGGAAAACTCCTCAGAAAGTGTGGTTCTTCGAAAAATAGATAGTTTTGCAATTCTTTACGAGTTTAAAGAATAAGCGGCGGTATTACGCTGAGTTGGGAAGAACTTTCGTGAAATTATGCGGAAAGATACGAAGTGTTTGACACGCTGCGCAATGACATCGGTTTCATTTGAGCGACCACTTATCTCCTGCCAAAACAACAACAAATCCCTCTTGTTGCTTCTATAGGTTTTCCTACAGCTTTCTCCACATCCTTGAGCATTTTGTTTCTGAAGCTGAATAAGCTAGCTATCCAGGGTCAAGCATTTGTAGAGAGCTCTCAACGGGGGGGGGGTCGTATTTTTCATTTCAGCTTCTTGTAGAAGGAGTCGTTCCCGGAAGAATCAGCTGTCAACAGAACTGTGACAAGTTACCCTCGTCATCCGGGCAGTTGATTAGGGCGGTCGTCAACGGGCCGCAGCGCGTGCCAGGAACTATTTGCTTTTTCCAGGCTAATTTAGTCATTTTTTCCACCTTGTGAAGATAAGGAGCTGCTAATCTGGGAAAAAGTAGCCAAAACAGTGAAAAGTTGGAAAAAATGACTAAATTAGCCTGGAAAAAGCAAATAGTTCCTGGCACGCGCTGCGGCCCGTTGACGACCGCCCTAATCAACTGCCCGGATGACGAGGGTAGGTGCGGGATGAGGGTTGAAAGTGGAACTGTAGCGGTCTCTCTGAGAAAACGTGTCCCATCGCGAGCACTTTTCAAATGCTTCTGACTACAGAGAATTTGTTAGCAGACTCAGCAAGCTTTTTCATTCACCAGTATAATTCCGAGTGCTACCAGGAATGTGAGTGGAGATGGTGTGCGTGGCGGACCTAGTGGCTGAGTCTATTGCTCCCACTGTCCATCAGCTGATATTAATTACAGGTAGTAGACGTGTTTCGTCGGTATTCAGTGGGTTCTAGAGCAAAAAAAATGAAAAAAATGTGGGAAATGAAATAGAAATACTCACTCTCATAGCTTCAGAAACTCTACTCGTTTAACTTGCAGTAGATCTCCTATTAGGCAAGTGACCTCGTTAGTTGTAGTAGAACTTTTTTACACGTTGAGAAGCGCTAATTCAGCAATTCCCAATATCCTTTGAACTTCCTCCAGATATTATGTGTTAAGAAGTTACGGCCCCCTGAAAGGTGGCAACTGGCGCAAAGCAGGTCCTCGTCACCGGGAAAATCCTATAGGAACGAATCTCTTTGAATTTTTTCAATAATGGGATTTTCAGTATGGTTTTGATGTCCCTAGAAAGAAGAAACTTTTCTCTTTGGATTTTGATCTTGTGTTGGGTCCTGCATTGTACTGCACCGAGTTATGGTCCCGGAAAGACTGAAAACTCGCGCTCCTGGGAAATTTTCATGACAAGTCGGAAAAATTTTTAACTGCGAAATTTTTTGGAGAATGTGCTTTATGTCGTTAGAGAGTGGAAATATTTTCTTCCATGCATCGGCTTTTGTTTTGTCCTGGGCTTTCAATTACCGAGCTTATGATCCCAGGAAACCTAAAACTCGCGCTCTCCAAAAATTTCCATCATTATTTCTAAGGTGAAGCCGTAGGACCTCCTCCGGGACCTCAAAACCATTCAGGTGAGATGTGCGACCCTTTGAGAGATCTCAAACCCTTTTTACAGCTTCGCAAAATATTGCTTCTGAAGAAAGTTGCAATATTTTGGAAAATCTTCATAGTACAGTGGTTGTAGTGTGGGGTGAAATAGGCCGCTCAGCGCTCAAAGCGACGCAGTGTGAAAGAAACCGCGTTAGAAATGGCGTCCTGAGTAGCCAAGTTTTGCCAGTAGCCGCTTAGTAGGGGAGGGGGGGGGGTCCCATGGAAACTTTTTACGGAGTGTCGTATCAGCGGACCAATTTTCCTCAACCTGAGGTTCTGACTCAACTTCGAAAAAAATGCAGTTATGTTCATGGCTGACTGGTAGCCAACAGCGATATTACGACTAGCATACTGGTGATGACTGGTCTTCGGGCTGAAAATACTCTTCAGTCATGCTTTTTTGCACAGAGCAATACCTGGCCGCACCATTACCTGAATCAGTGGAAATTCCATGCCTAGACCAGTCATCAATGATAGGTGAGCTCCAGTCTGCTTGCTAACCACCCAGAGAATAAACCACCTTTCCAAGTCAGGTCGAAATATCAGATTTGGCTAGAAACTTCCTCCCAAAGGTAAACTGACACCTTGAATATGATTATCATATTATTTCATTGTGAAAAAAAAACCCTCGTGACATGTGTGAGGGAGGCAAGCACAACCACCAATGCCGGCACAAAGGGTCTACTCTTTCGAAAAAAAGCGCAGACTCCCTTACGGGCTATTGCAGGAGAGCAGAGATGTCAGAAGCTTTGTCGGTCATTTCTTTGCAGAATTGGGTAACCTCACAGGAACTGGTTCCACGACCTCTCTCCTGGGAAACCGCTTTGCGCTGTGCTACCACATTTCAGAAAGGCTCTTCGCATATATGTCAGAACGCTTCCAAGTTTCCTAGCGAAAGCATGTAAAACAATAACGCGGGGAACCCCCCCCACCGTAACCCCTTTCAGAGAATCGTTCGAAGCAACTTTGAACGTAAATTGAGTTCATCGCTTCAAGACGATGTGCACCTCATTGAAAGAGGCCGGCTGACCTGTTGACCTTTTCCTGGTGTGATTCAGATGTCCTTTTCGAAAGATGTTTAATAACCGGTAGTGTTAGCAGTTACAGATGCAAGCTGTCAAAAAAGCAAACGAAATCTTTGTTGGTCCAACAAGTGCCGTAATGTTCTTATTCGAAGGAATACTACCATCCGGTACTAATAGTCCAGCTCTCTGAGGTTCTTTATGAGTAAAACGAGAATCACTGCTGTTCCTTAGGGTGTTCCGGGGAAAGGGTAACTAAACTCTACATTGCTGGGTGGCCATTTATTGCTCATTTAGCCTGGGCTGTAATTAAACCTGCATATGTTGAAGTCCCCCACAAATCCTATCCGCAGCCTCATCGTGGCGTGGGGGTGAACGGTTTTGGACTGTTCCAAAAACGTACCAATGCGGAGGGTGCCACGTCAGAGCCTGGCGAGCTACGCGTGGTTAATTTTCTTCTCGCCGAAAACAGTAACAACTATGGGCCTCATTCCCCTGAAGCTGAGGGAACCACCGACAGGGCGACGTCGGCTGGGACCGCTCGGGCGAGGCTGCAAAAAATCACAGGGCCAACGGAGATTTAAGTCGCCCAGGACTAGGATGACGATCTGTACTTTCAACGCACGGACGCTTGCATCGGAAGCTCACATCGAAGATCTGATGTTGCAAGCCAGGAAGATCAAGTACGACGTCATCGGACTGACCGAGACGAGGAGGCATCGCCCGCTACACGCCGTATACGAGACTGGAGAAGAACTGTTCCTCGGAACATGCGACAGCAGAGGCGTTGGCGGTGTGGGCGTCCTCGTCAACACGCACTTGGCCATGAACATCGATTCGTACGAAAGTCTGACGACCCGAATCGGACGTTTGCGATTGAGAAGATGTGGTTCAACTCCAGCTTTGACAATCTTCGTCGCCTACGCACCAACATCAAGCTACGACGAGGATGAGCTCGAAGCGTTCTATATGGAATTGGAGAAGTTCTACAAGGAAGATCATACCTTCTTCAAGGTCATCGTCGGTGATTTCAACGCTAAGATCGGACCAAGAAGAACGGCTGAAGAACTTCACATCGGAACTCACGGAACGGAGTGGAATGAGCAGGGTGAAAGGCTGTCTGAGTTTATCATGTCGACCCA
The DNA here is from genome assembly GCA_036418165.1 of Cooperia oncophora. Classification (NCBI taxonomy): domain Eukaryota; kingdom Metazoa; phylum Nematoda; class Chromadorea; order Rhabditida; family Trichostrongylidae; genus Cooperia; species Cooperia oncophora. Next base: position 16,825 of record MU912893.1, read on the forward strand.
CACCATCCGATTCCGCTTTTCGATGCGAGGAGAGAGAGCCGCAAAGTTCAAGAAGCGAAGCCCCAAGACCTTCATCAACTGGGATCACTTCACTTCTCTCGCTGGGCTCTGGGAGGATTCTGTCATCGACAACATCGACGAGGAATACGAACGGCTTGTTGCACATCTTCACGACTGCGCCAAGAAGTCAGAGGGTTCCAAGATTACCAAGAAGCGTCTATCTCTGGAAACTCTCGAGCTGATTCGCCAACGTGGAGCCGCACGAGCCGCAGGCAATTACCAGCTGACGTCTGAGCTTGCGAAGCTATGCAGAGGAGCGATAAAGGAAGACCTCAAGGAGAGAAGAGCAGCAGTACTGGTGGAAGCCGCAGAGGCTGGGAAGAGCATACGCAACGCCCGCCGCGACTTCGCCAACTGTAAGACCAAGATGACCGCCCTCCGACGTCCGGATGGAACAATCACCGCATCCAGAAGGGCAATGGAGAAGGTCATCCACGACTTCTACTCGGATCTCTTTGACAGCCACGTCCACCTGCAACCATACCGCTTGGAGCAGGATGGATATGTCGTTCCTGCAGTTCTCCCTTCCGAAGTCCGACACGCCATCTCGTCGGTGAAGAATCGTACGGCACCCGGTCCCGACAGGATCAGACCCGAACATCTGAAGAATCTTCCGCCAGTTCTCGTCAAAACTCTGGCTCGACTCTTCACGCGCTACCTGTCGGAATGCAAGGTACCCTCGTGGAAAACCAGCAAGACTGTGTTGCTGTACAAGAAGGGAGACCTGTACGACATTGGCAATTATCGCCCAATCTGCCTGCTGTCTGTAGTCTACAAACTCTTCACACGAGTCATCCTGAATAGGATTGGCAGAACACTAGACGAAGGACAGCCATGCGAGCAAGCAGGGTTTCGAAGAGGATTCAGCACGATCGATCACGAAAAATTCCACACCGGGGTTAACGAAGCTCATCGAAGTATCGCGAGAGTACAAGATGCCGCTATGTCTCACGTTCATCGATTTGAAGAAGGCCTTCGACTCCGTTGAGACAGAAGCGGTTATCGAATTCGGGGGGGGTGGGTGGATGGTTAGCAGCGGTGGCGGGCTCGGGTGTATTCCAAACTCATGTACATCAGAATGTCTGTCGAAGCTCTACAGCAACTTCACGACCAAGACTTCACCATTCTACAAGAGAGATCATCATTGATGTGAAGAGAGGGGTCCGACAGGGCGACACCATCTCGCCAAAGCTCTTTAGCCTCTCTTCGAGAACGTCATGCGTCAACTGGAATGGGAAGACATGGGAGTGAAGATCGACGGTCGGCAACTACACCATCTCCGCTTTGCTGACGACATCGTTTTGATAACGCCAAGCATCGAGCAAGCGGAACGAATGCTGGCCCTGATTTGCTTGGCCGTGTGGAAGAATCGTTCACGGACATGAAACTAACACTCGAAGACGGTTTAATGTGTCGATGAGAAACGGTGATTGTATCTGAATGCCCCATTCAACGCTCAATCGGAACGACCCATCTTGAATGGCTCTTAGCTATGTGTTACCTTAGGTCGTGAAATCAATATCATTGAATGACCCTAGCTGTCACACACGCTTTCTGAGTCTGGAGGAAGCGGACTAGCGGCTTTTTGAGCCCTTCAAGACATCGACAGGAGTAGCAAGAAGGACGTAAGAACACCGAAGCTCCGTGCACCTCTTGCGATTTTGGCGGTCCTCTCTCCCTTCGCTTGACGTACGCTTTGCTCAGAGACTTGGGACTACTACGAAGAAGGCTTATGAGCATGCTGGTCCGGCGTTATTCAACGCGCCCATGCGAAAGGGTCGATGCTCGGAATTTCCCGCTACACGCAAGTGAGAGAGGGAAATCCGGAGCTCCGCACTCCGCCAACGATCGAAGATCAGAGACGCCGCCGCATTTTGCCAAGGCTTCGAAGATCAGGTGGGCTGGACACGTCATGCGTTCGAGGATCGACCGCTGAGACCAGGCAGTCACCGACTGGATGTCAAAGCGATACGCTGGCGACGACCGCCTATGCGAATTTGGGTAGACTTCTTGGAAAGCTCGAACGAACGGTATGAGTCATCGTGTTCCCTCAGAGCTGGAGACGCATTACCTGTCGGCAACTCTTGCACTTTGCGAGGGACCGAATGGGGGACTGTTATGGCGCTGCCCGCCTCGAGGGAGCTCGATGATCAACGAGCACAGCAGCACACAGGTGATGTTGAGTGTGGCGGGATGCTTTCTTTTGTTTATCAGGTTTTGCTTTTTAAAGGCACATTCCGCGATAAAATAAGGCTATGACCTCTCAAATGTGTCGGACGATCCGGAAGGCGATTTTTGAGGCTGCGCTACTTTCAAAATGTGAAAAACGGCAAGAACTCCGCTAGAAGCTGACTAATTAGGCCCATGGACACCCCTTAGGCCCATGCCGACCCTCACCAGCTGCTAGCTACTAGCTAGTAGCCACTATGTTATCTTTCTCTCTAACATATTCGGCACTCTTTTTCTACTGCTGTTTTTCTCCGTCTAATAGATTTGACCTTAGCACTTTTTGTGCCTATTTGAGTTCCGCTTCTCACAATTTGCGGTCGCGAACTGTGCCTTTAATTAGTTCCCCTTTCCCCTTCGCTGATCTTGTTCGTCCTTGGGGAACTTGGCAGACCCACCAAGCTGGGTCTTGCATCAGGTGTGAACAGTGTCGGTGACCACTGCCCACCTACCATAAAACCCCTCCTTTCGCAACTTCTCCTCACTGTGTTCTCAATCGTCAGCGGAGATCTTCTTGCTTTTTCATCCTGGTTTTTCCCATTCTTACCTAAGCCGAGTGGATTAAATTATAAGCACGGAGCTGTTTTGTATAGATTCGACACGAACTCCTGACAATGCCGCAATGACCCCTTTCGCTGGCATACTTGAGGCAGTTTGGGCTCGATAAGTTAGTTCCGCTTGTAGAAAACGGAAGCAGAGGCACCATCGACGGCCGAACGTACCAAATCGAAAGGCCACAAACGACCGAAACAGGGCTATATTAACCACTCCAGTCAGGATGTGTACGAGCCTACATATTCATCTATCGCCTTATGTAAAAGATTTACGTGTGCAAAACACGTGCACTGCGATTACGGAAAAATGCGAAACACAATTATTTCAAGCTGGCGCAGCAACTTCAGCACGATATCACCAGTGGTCTACAACGGAAACCTGGACATACTTATGATATTTTCACGAAGCAGCTTTGAAAATCCGTGGGAATCAAGTGAGAAAAAAAAATGTCAAAAACTTCAAGAATTCGTAAAAACTCTGAACGATGTCACTGTCTGCGTTTAGGCAACAGGCAGTGAAAAAAGACACGTTCGCTTACCAGCATACCTCTCCGGCGGTATGAAGCTAAAAAAGAAGGGGTGAAAAAAGTACTTTTCACGGGTGAAAGCAGCCTGATTCGATGTGATCAACTGATGATCGGTGCGGCCATTTGCCGGGCAAGGTCGCTGTCGGCAGGAGCATGAGCGCACATACTGAGCCTTGCTTGAACGATTAGATATCGCATTTCGCTGGAAAAAAAACGCCAGGTTGAAGGCTTGCTCAGCCGGTTGTGGTTTTCGCTTTGGTGAATGGCCGTGGATATTGCTGCGTTTCACATACCCTTCCGACCACCTAGTAATCATTACCCTCTGCCTTAAGTGGCACGCACCCGGCCTCAAAAAATTGGTGAGAAAAATGGTGGCATTCAAAGATGGAAATCGAGAGTTGTCATGGCCAGGGCCTCCTTGCGAGAGGGTAGCGCTATGCTCACGCATTTTTAAGCTGTAGACCTACTACATACTACGTCCAAAGAAGGCGTCTGAGCATAAATCAACATGTGCCGTGTCTTCATATTCCTCTCCACTGCTACAAACGTTCACTGAGTGGAATCAGCGCGGCTAGGGCACGCCCTAAAACGATTTGCGAATCACTTCATCTTGAATCAGCCAAGCTGTTTCCCTTCCGAAAGATACCATGAAAGAAGCGGTTGGCAACCCAAAAAACTACATTCAGCTGGGCACTTTGACACTTTCGTGAAGATAACCAAAACTGACTTGCCACGTTCCATCGTGTCAAGGCACCAACCACTGCGTGATACGCCGCCCCAACTCGAAATTGAAGCTGCTAAGTGGTTGCGTTTTTTTTTATAACAGTGACCAAAATGTCAAAAACTTCAAGAATTGTAAAAACTCTGAAGATGTCACTGTCTGCAGGAACAGGCAGTGAAAAAAGACACTTTCGTTACCAGCATACCTCTCCGGGATAAAGCTGAAAAAGGGAAAAAGTACTATTCACAGGTGAAAGCAGCTGATTCGATGTGATCAACTGCTGATCGGTGCGGCCATTTGCGGGCATGTCGCTGTCGGCAGGAGCATGAGCGCACATACTGAGCCTTGCTTGAACGATTAGATATCGCTTTCGCTGGAAAAAAAACCCAGGTTGAGGCTTGCTCAGCGGTGTGTGGTATTCATCGGTGATTGGCCGTGAATTGCGCGTTTTCACCATACCCTTCCGAGTAATCATACCCTCTGCCTTAAGAGGCACGCACCGCGTTCAAAAATGGTGAGAAAAATGGTGGCATTCAAAAATGGAAATCGGGTGTTGTCATGGCCAGGGCCTCCTTGCGAGAGGGTCGCGCTCTGCTCACGCATTTTTAAGCTGTGGAACTACTACATACTACGTCCAAAGAAGGCGTCTGAGCATAAATCAACATGGGCCGTGTCTTCATATTCCTCTCCACTGCTACAAACGTTCACTGAGTGGAATCAGCGCGGCTAGGGCACGCCCTAAAACAATTGCGAAGATCACCCTTCTCTTGAATCAGCCAAGCTGTTCCCTTCCGAAAGACCATGAAAGAAGCGGTTGGCAACCCAAGAAAACTACATTCAGCTGGGCACTTTGACACTTTCGGAGAGAACCAAAACTGACTTGCCACGTTCCATGTGTCAAGCACAACCACTGCGTGATACGCCGCAACTTGAAATGAAGCTGCCATAAGTGGTTGCGTTTTTTTTCACCGTGACCACCCAACAGACTTGTCAGAATAAGTAGCGTAGTGTACTGTCACATCCACTCCCCGTTGCCATAATTTGCCATGCTTAGGGGTGTTCCCCTTCTAGGGTGAATCAGTTAACAACAAATCTTTGAAATTATACAAACAGAAGTTCTTGAATGTTCCCTGCTTGTGAGATAATTCCGATGGATTTAATTAAGAAAATTCTAAACCAGTCGAGAATCTGATTCTCCCTCCTATACCACAGCGATTTCGTTCAAAGACCTGTGCATATAGAATGCGCGTTCTCGTCTCGAGTCACTCTCCACTCGCTATCGATAATCATCGATGATATCATACATCGATGCACCGCTCGATGCTAACTGGCTCTACCCTCAGAACCACTCCCCGCAAGGCGGTTAAATACGCCCCCATCGAATAGAGGTCTCAACGACGATGAATCAGTCCAGTATGGTATTACTTAAGACGGCATTCTGTCGATATGATGAAACCTACCGTGGAGCATGAAGTGAATTCCCGAACGAGAACATCGCATCGCTACGAGCCTAGGCTGAGTACAAAAAGTGTAATAAGACTTACTGCGTGATATTAAAAATGGCTCTTGAAACGTTTTAAGCGGAACAAGTAGAGCCACAAGGACAGATGGAAGCAATAATTCCAACAGCGTCAGAAACTGAAAACGAATCGATAAGGTTCTTTAGCTACAATGTCGGGGCGGCAAAACAAGTAGGAAGCTTGTCACAGCTAGAAATGGATGATTGGTAATTTTTTTCTATATCAGTCATGTCCTCGCTATAACAAGACCTATCAAAAAATCGTGTGCGTACAAGATGTCATTATGTCATGTTTATAGATTTCAAGAATGCCATCGACTCTGCTGGAAAAACGACAAGTATCGAAGCCGTAGGAAACCGAGATATACACGTTCACGACTTACAATCAGGATTATACCATCCTACAAAGATATTATCATTGACCTGGAGAAAGGGGTTTCGTTTTCGGTTCTGAGGAGCGGTGGTATTTCGCTCAAACTCCTAGGACCGCTCCTCAGAACTAGGAGTTCATGTCTTGTGCCTGGACCGGGAAGACCATCTCATAAAATCCATCATCCACGTCCGATAGAAGGGCGCATTTAACTCACAAATTCTGATGTAAAATGATCACGGCAAACGAGGCCGTCAATAATCCAGATTTTTTATAAACGAGTATATCCGATTAATTTGGATGCACTGCCGAGAAATACAGGGGCAATGAGAAAAATAGACAAACCCATCTGCGCTTCCTAATTATTAAATTCTTGTGAGTGATAGTGATCAGCTGGTGCAGAGATTTCATTTGATATCAGCGAGAAGGTACGCATATGCTGAAACGAGAACGAAAGTAGAACAGCTCTAAAAGGTTCTTGTTAAAAAAAAGAAAAAAAGTACGGCGGCGCATTCGTTATTTCCATCATGGAACATTTGTATTCATGTCTTTGCCCCGAAACAGGAGCCGATGAACTTAGTAAAAGACAGCCATGTACAAATGAAGAGTGTACGCAATCACGCCCTCCCTAGTTCTGGGTTATGAGGTGTACATTAGAGCCAAAAAGCCCATCAGTTTACTGTAGTATAAGACACCCATCCGGAATGTTTTGCGCAGACAATGTGTGTTAGATTCATGTCAAAGACCAACGCACGCTCACCTGCGAGGTGCAGCAAAACGCCTTGTGTGCATGACGGTCGCTCGAAGATTTGGCAAGTGTCAAGCCGGGAGCGACGCGCGCTGTGCAGACACCAGTCAGAACAGATGCGATGGGGATACGGTAGTGGCGTTCGGCGTGCCTACGGCCTAATTTGCTTTTTAGGAGGGGTCTAGAGGCATTAGCCTACCCTGTGGTCCTTCAGCTACCTTCCCGCGCATGCGGACACGACGCTTCGACAACAGGGGCCTGTTAACCCCGCACATGCCAAGGATACACCTCGCAAGTGAGCGTGCGCTTTGTCTTGACTCTATCAACAGTTATATCAGTGATCGATCTCAATTTTTTCAATCGATGGTAAGTAGTGAATATCATGTTGTTGAATCATCAAAGTTAACCAATACCTGATCTCATGCTAATAAAACCTTGAATGAATGAAGTAGCGTCAATGAGGATACAGAGACAACATCCACTCAAAAAAGACAAGCATGGAAAGGGTACAACATCGTCGTGCGGAACCAAAGTCCTCGGCCGCTAAAGGGAGGGGGGGGGGAGGTCGTACATGACTGAATAACACGAGTAAACGTATTCGTTCAGATAGACCTTTCCAAACCTTTGAAGCATCTGCTTGCATTGACAAAAACTACTGGCCATAAGAAGATACAGTTGCTCGGTGGTGATGTCAGTTCCTTCACGTGGTGCCATTATAAAATTTTCGCTTTTGAAGTAGCTTAGCCAAACACGGACACTCGGATGCAGGCATCAGACCTTCACGACGGGCCGGTCTATACCTTTGTTACATCACAATGTTGAACTATGCCACATGAATTACGAGTAATGCTACGGCGTCCGCGGGAGCCGACGCGCACTCGTATGGCCCGGCGAGTGTGGAAAGTATGCGAGGGTCCCGATGCAAGGACGGCATCGGGAGGGGGGTGGGAGAAGGCAGCCATGGTCCTAAAGCCTGGCAACGTCGGAAGACTCTGCCGTAACGCTGAATGTTGGAACGTTGACCGGGCGCTCATACGAGCTGGCAGAAGCTGCACAGCGCAGAAGAACCGGTTTCTTTGCAGTGCAGGAGGCAAGATGATCCGGTTGAGAGAAATTCGCCGCAGCTTTGAAGCCACCTTTGTGGTGGGACAAACACTGAAAATGGTGTAGCTGTAATCGTGTTCTCAGCGATTCCGTGACTCGATTACCAGTGTTGTTCGTTTTGGCGACCGTTTAATGAAGATTGTTGTCGCTGTTGAACAACGTCTATACCACTTCTTCTCTGCATATTCGCCACAAACGGCATCGTCTTAAGCCGACACCTACAGAAATGCCGTTCGGCCAGTCGCCCTACACGGTGCCGAATGCTGGCCCGCTACCGAAAGAATTCGAAGCCCGTCTCAATGTGATGGAAATGAGAATGTTGCGTTGGATGGCGGACGTCACACGTTTGGACCACACGGGCAACAATTAATAAGCAGGGAGCTCGCTATAGCTCCTATAGCTGACGGAAAGCAAGAAATGTGCTGGTACGGCTTCGTGCAAAGCTGACACCGTTTGCAAAACTAGTTCACTTTGAGCCGCTCGGAAAGAGGCCCAGGGGACGTCCCGAGCACCGTTAGCTCGATACTCTGCATACAGACTTGAAAGTAGTTGGAATCCACCTCGACCAGGCATTCCATCGGGAGAAGTGGCGTCATCATACCAGAGGGCTCTGCCACCGCGTGAAACAAACGACTTAAAAATAACAAGCAGCAGATACATCTTCTCACCACCTATGAAAGGGAGTGTCATGCACGTCGCACACTCGGACGAAATCAATCGATGATAACAAAGCTATGCTTTTGATCAGTGCAACAGTAATATGTGTTTTGTTTTATTTTGTTACGATTTCCGAATCATTCTAACTATGGCGCAGCTTTGGATTAGCTCAAAATTTGATCATCAAAAAGTCATCAGAGAATACTTCGAAACTAGCGAGCCTTTATAAAATTGCAAGGACACTTTCTAAAAGCATAGTTTGCACTCGTGCTATGCTTTTCCTTTCGAAAAGGGCTGCGAGTGAAAAAAACTAGTGTCGTCGGGAGCATAAAAACTCGGGTGCAATTTACCATCAATCCATCTGAAACCCATCTAAAATATCCCTTTAGCAGCGGAGATTCAGATTACTGGTACTAAGAAACACAACAGTAGAGTTATATGTAGCTTTACCATGCCGCGATTTTTCTCAAAAGTCCAGATTTGAAAAAGTTTAACCCTCAGAAAAAGCACCACAATCTCTACCCTTTCCACAAATCTGCTCCAGCGCTATTTCGTAGATCGCAACGCGGCCCAAGTGCTTGTAAGGAATTGCTGTGTATCTCCTCCCTTCGATTACAGCCAAGGTTAGAGCTAGGAAGGGTCTTGCAGGAACCTTCCTTCGGGGGAGGGGTAGTACTGATACCGCTATGTTACACCGCCACACAGGGTACAGCATCGATGTGTGAGGTGGTGGTGTGGGTACCTCAGCCCCCCTCCACCTAGATGAGGGTCTCGGTACGACCCGCCCCCCCCCCCCCTTCACCCAGTACCTACCTATCAATTCCACATTTTCCAGTTTTTTCACCCAACCTTCACGTTTCTAGCGGGGCGGGTCGGGGGGGCAGTATGTAATGTAGCTAAGGGTGAAACGGGAAATCTTTTGAATTATCTCCAACTTCCTACCACTTTTCCGAAATTTACCGAGAATTTTCCTACTTTTCCCCTAAAATTTTGCTGTCGATCGGGTGGGGAGGGTTACACAATGCACACGAACAGGAAAATGACGCCAAAAGTCAACAACCGGAAAATTTTTCTCAACGCGGCAAAGTTTCTCTCAAAGGCATTCACGACTCCTCCTCCTCCCCCCTCCCAACAACAAATACGACCCGCCCTCCCAGAGAAGGAGTACAGTACCTGCATGCGACTCTGACCAGGAAAGGTCAACAGGTCAGCCCGGCCATATACAATGAGATGCACATCATTGTACTCATCTTGACACGGTGAACTCGAAACTATCTTCAAAATTTGCGGAACGATTCTCTGAGCGGAGTTATGGAGGTTTTTCTTTACTGTTTTTCTTCTTCCAGGCGCGCTGGCGCCGAAGCGTTGGCACATGTAGCGCGACTCACAGCGCTCTTCAACAGGTATCATATTCGTGTTCAGGGGTTCAAGTGACCCTTAGGGACGTCACCTTAGTAAAACCTGAGCTTCTGACTCAACTTCGAAAAAAAGGGGTATGGATAGTCATGGCTAACTGATAGCCAAAAGCCATACTGCGACTAGCACACTGGTGATGATTGGTCTTCGAACTGAAATAACTCTTAAGTCATGTCTTTTCGCAAACAACAGTACCTGGCTTACTTATTTGTGCCGTCTGCATCATTTTTCTGATTACCGGTAGGAATTCCATCCCGAGACCAGTCATCGATGGTAGGTGAGCTCGTAACTGCCGCTTATTACCCATGGAATAACTCACATTTTCCAAGTTAGGTCGAAATATCAGATTCGGCTAGGAACTTGTTCCCAGAGGTAATTTGACCCGCTGAACACGATTATCATGGTATTATATTGCAAAAACCCTTGCGACATGTACTACAGGGGGGCAAGCACAAGCACTCTTCCAGGCCACAATGGGTCTACACTTTCGAAAAAACTGGTCGCAGTTTCCTTACAGGATAGTGCAGGTGAGCAGAGGTGTTAGAAGCTTTGTCGGCCATGTTCTTGGACAAATGCAAAAACAAAACGCCCTGCCGAGAACCGATCCTACAGCGTCTCGCCTAGTAAACCAACTCGCTATCCGCTGCGCTCTACTGCCACGTTTCGAGTGGGCTCCATACATATACATAAAGACGCTTTCATGTTTCCTCGCGATAGCATGTGAAACAGCACACGGGGAAGAACCCCATAATCCGTTCAGAGCAGTCCGTTCCGCAAATTATGAGGTCAGGTTCGAGTTTCACCCGTCCAAGACTCGTACAACGCTGTGCATCACATTGGAAATGCCCGGGCTCACCTGTTGACCTTTCCTGGTGAGCTGAAAAATCAATGCGTCTTGTACACTAAAAAAAGGGGTAAGCAATCACCTGGCAGGCCGTATAGAGGAAATCAGCGCTACGCGGCCTTCCATAGAGGCTGTCCAGGATTTCCAGATTGAATGCCGCAAGGTCCCGAAAACTCTTCATGCGCAATTTCTGTAGCGCGAGGCAAGAGGGCACACTTGTAAATTTCTGACCACATATCGATGTCGGTACACTGATGGCAGGACACACCACGAAACAGTGGTTTGAAGGTCCACGACTGCATGGAAAACTCAAGTAATTCTTTATCGGACTGTGACGCCTGATATTGAAGAAAATATCAAAGGCAAGTAGAGCTGTGGAAACGTTCCAGCTTTCATGCAATGTACCCCGCTGATTGGAGGAATTAGTACTGCTGCGGCAGCACTTGCCGTGTCGCCACTGGATAGCTACAAGATCGCCTCCACATGAATCATCTGAGCGCTTCTTCTCCAAAGTGTAGAGTTCTCTGATGGAAGCAGTTGGTGACACAAGAAGACTCTCTTCAAGTTGAGCTCGCACTCACCAGGAAGGACTACTCACAGAAGTGGCCATTTATTCAATTATGTATACCGTGGATGCGCCTTCCAACGCTGACAAACGCTTACAAATTTACTTTACCAATTTGCAGAACAACTTTCTAAAATGAGTCCGGCAAGACACGCGATAAATGGTTATTCGAGCCAAACCAGAGGTACTAAGGTCTTATGGTCAGGCTTCTTCTGGAATACTCAACAATGGCTCAATGGTGGTTCCAGTGCTACTGGTAGCATTCAACTTCAACCGTTTATTGGCGTACCCAACTGTCCTGTGCAGGATGGCCGCTCACAGTGAAACCGGAATCAGTTCGCGGTGTAAGTGTAACATTTCGTGTATCATGACCAGGGATTCAGGCTCGTATATGGACAGGAATTTATACAATGCTCTCGCCCTTGACACAAGAAGGAAAACAGCCATCTTCTCAGGAATTCTCAAACCGGAGCGCGGATCGTGGAGTCATGGAAACAGCCTGATTGTTGTCAAATGTATAACTCTGCAGGATGAATATAAAGGCAACAAATATATTTCAGGAGATCAGAGGTCATTACAGTAAAGAAGATCTGCTAACGTGACAGGGCACATCATCGTTGGGGATTAATCTACAGAGGGAGGGTCGTATGTAGTTGCTGTTGGAAAGGGGGGTGGGACTATTTGCCTCTGCGGTGCTGAGACAGATTTTTCCGGTTGTGGAGTTTTCGCGGATTTTCCTTTTACACGTGCTATTACGCTTTTCCGCCCTCCCCTAGCGAGTCTACCAGGCACCTCATGGGGAGACGACCAAAATACATAGGTTGGTAAGGAAAGCCTTACCACTGTTGTGACTTTTTTCTTTTTTATTTTCTAACTCAATATACAGTGGGAATTAGTCAACAATATACTCGTCATAGTTAGCCACTACAGCCCACCCAATGAACAGGTAAGCATTCCCCTCCTCCCAGAACTGAGAAGGCTGCGAGTAGAGTAAGTCAGCGCCCTCTCGACTGATGTCATCAAAGTTGCTGAAAGTTTTCTTAGCTAAGAAAGCCTTAAGGAGGCGGAGCAGGTAGCAGTCGTAGGGGACTACGTCAGGAGAATATTATGAGCGGGGACTGGTCTTCCAGCCTTGCTCCTCAATGGTAGGTCTTCATAGCAGGTATGGGGTCTCGTGTACTACGAACGAGGTGACCCGAAGCTAGTCTCGGTCATTTTTCTCCAACAATTTTCACTCGTTTCGGGAGCTGAGCGACACAAATGGTGGCGGTGACCGTCTGTTCTTATGGGGCAGCTCGTTCTGCAGCACCTCCTCGCGTCCCAGGAGCAGCACAGGAGAACCTTTTCGGAATACATGCCCGGTTTGGACTGCTAGAATGGATCTTCTCCTTGAGAGAGACAAACGGTACTGTGTGGGTTGAAATCATAGAGGACCCATCTCTCATCCCCACTAAGCAACCCGGAAACTCCTTCTGACGAGGGCAGAGAAGGGGAGACTAAGCAAGGGGTACCCGGGTGCACAGCGTGCCATCGGTCAAGGTATGAATGATCCATCAAGCCAGTACTTCTTGGTAGTCAAAGGCTTACAGGCGGTGGACGACTGTCAGTTAGGTACATCCGAGTCTTGTCGCAAGACTGCGGGTGGTAGCCTCTGGATCCCCCTTGTCTGCTTCGAGAATGGTGGAGTCTTATACTTCCGGGGCCCAACCAAGGTTTGTCTTCGAGGATCGAGTCTCTTTTCGCGAAGCGAGCGAACTAAAAGTGAACGATCCTGACGGTAGTGGTGTCCTCCCTCAATGCACTGTTGATGTTACGGACAGCTGCCGTGGCTCCAGTGCCGCGGGGCCACTGATAGAAGATGATGACCCGAAGATACTCCTGTGAAACTGACATCGTAATTAAACCCAGGGAAGAGCAGGCGCCCTCACACGCCTCTTGCAGGAAAGCTCCCAGAGTGTCCTACAAGCATAGCATGTTACGTCATGTACGAGCATCGAGAATCAAAAACTGTAAGCTTTTCAAAAAACACTGACAGGACTTTCCTTCCAACCTAATATAATAAATACAAACCGGAATACCGTACGGACGCAGTAAAAATCCCCAACCAAAGATGTGCCCTGTGACGTGAACTTGGTTCATTTTAGGGAAGGTGTGCGTAGGAATGAGAGAACAACTCCTTATGTTCAGAAAGGATAGGTGTTACACCAACAGAACAAAGCCCAGAAAAAACATCGTAACGGCTGTAGATAGCCCAAAGGAAAAAAGAAAAGTGCAGAAGTTTGGTTATGATAACTGCTGTTTAACGCCGCAGTACGCGTTCCGAATGTTATCACAAGAATGCTGAGTTGTGGGCAAAAGTCGTGCCCCAGGCGGGAGTCGAACCCGCACCTCACGCTTTCCGGGCGAGTGCGCTATCCGTTACGCCACCAGGGCCGCTTTTACCCTCTCAGCTTAACGGCTTTTATGCCGTAGCCTATCAGGCTAAACGCTATTGGGAATGTCAAAAAAGGAATAAAAACAAATCGCTTAAAATACGCAAGTTTTATCATCTCATTCGCATCTGTTTCAGCTGTAAAGCAGAATACATAGAGTTTATAAAGTGTTTCTCAACTA
>MU912895.1:0-13840 GCA_036418165.1 Cooperia oncophora
TGCATGTGCTGCCTCTCGTAGTTCATGTCAGAAGGGTTATTGCAATGAAATACCATCACATTTATGTTCAGCGGGTTGGATTACCCCTGGGGACTAATTTCTAGCCAAGTCTGACGTTTCGACCTTACTTGGAAAATGTGGGCCATTCTATGGACATTTGGCAGCAGGCGGGGTCCACCCACCATGGATGACTGGTCTTGGGATGGAATTTTCTACCGGTAATCAGGAAAATGATGCAGGCGGCACGAACAAGTGAGCCAGGTATTGTTCTTTGCGAAAAGACATGACTGAAGGGTTATTTCAGTGCAAAGACCAGTCATCACCAGTATGCTAGTCGGATTATTGGCTATCATCCAGGCGCGACCATCTCTACCCCATTTTTTCGAAGTTGAGTCAGAACCTCGGATTTCCTCAAGGTTTCTTTTCTAGAGGTTGTTTGACCCCCTGAACACGAATATGATATCTATTTCGCACGGAGAGAGCTGTGAGTCGCGCTACAGGTGCAAATTCACTGCGCCAGCCCACCCGCAAGAAGAAAAACAGCGAAGGAAAACCTATATAAGTCCGCTCAGAGAATCGTTCCGCAAATTTAAAGGTAGTTTCGAGTTCATTGTGTCAAGACGAGTACAATGATATGCACTCACTGCAAATGGCCAGGCTGTCCTATTGGCCTTTCCTGGATGACACCTTACAAACCAGCACAGTTGTGTGGAGAACCTTGTTTCCGGAAATGTTCACGTCTCGTTGCGTTGATACAGTATGAATAACTGGTGCTTGTCTAATGAGCATTCGAACTCGTTATGCTCTCCTGCTTTTGCTCGTGCCATATAGAACCCATCAGTTTCATATCGCTACGCCATTTTGATCTGCCAAATCATATGGTCATGAAGGCTGACCGCCTGATCATAAATCATCACTCTTTTGCGTCCGGCTGCATGCCAAGTGTTGTTACCACGATGTATTCACTTAAATTTGGACTTTAATCGATATCTATTTTCTCGTCATGTTCCTAATTAACGAACACACCATAAATCAACTGGCATATGCTCGTAAGTTATCAAGCTAGGAGCGCATTAAGTGTGTTACACAATCTCGCTCATTCTTGTAATTTTTCACTGAGTTTTTTGACCTACCCAGTAAACGCCATAGCAAATAAATGAAATCCATTTTTTTTCATTGTGACCCTTGGTTTGGACTTCCCTTCCCCCCCCCAAAGCAAATAACCCATTTCCAAAAAGCGCGTCATGACCTGAAACACCTCCCTTGTCGGATGGTAGTCATATCAGAAATGGCGCTGCGTTCAAAGTCTTAATAGGAGAGGCTTCGTCTGCATAAATGAGATTTACAGTTTCCATAATGAATTCTTTCAGCTGCTTATATTCTGCTGTTTCCCGTCAATCTCTACATGGACTACTTCGCCTCAGATATATTGGCAATGGCGTGGTGGTCATACATGCGAATAATGCTTCACTATATCGCACGTGTTCATTTCCGCATCGGCGTTTCTGATCGTTGCAGCAGCTTTTGAGAGGTGAGAACTTTTTTTCGGAGATGGAGACCCACAGAATGCTTCGGAAGATGAAGGTCCATTGACTCAACGGGTGCAGAGGGTTGCAAAATTCAACAATGCTCTTAAAGGCACGTTCCGCGATAAACTAAGGCTAGAACCTCATAAACGTGCATGATGATCAAGCAGGCAACAGTAGAGGATATGCTGCTTTTAAAAGTTGAAAAACAGCAAGCAGAACGCACGGCGCTCATGTTTTAGGCCCATTGGCGCCCGATAGGCCCATGCCGGCCTCCAGTGACCGTGTCGTTGTGAGACTGCCATTGCGCTCTCTCGCCCGTCATTTTCTGGCCTCTCTCGTCTCTTATCAGTGTATCGCCGCCTTTCGCAATTCACAATTGATCTTGACCACCTTACGCTCGTCCGGTGATCATGATCAATTGAAATAAAGAGGGTCTTATTGCGGGCGCTTTTTCGTGGTTCCTTCTCTTCAATAAGTCAACAATCACAGGGCAATTCTATTTTTGAACTGTATTACCTATGAAGTGTGGTCGCGGGAATTGCCTTTAAGCTGGAGCTTTGTAAGGAATTTTGCCCCAAAACGCAACTTTTGGCAGGGGAGGAGAACAAAGTTATCCGGAAGAAGAAATGCAAATACCAGCGTACGAAAAATAGGTCGAACCATAATTTGGACTGTGGGGCAGTGGTAAGTAGGGCAGCGGTTGTATTCTTTCAACAGTGAGATGACTCTGGTTTTTGAGATGTCTCCAGTGGGTCTCTTTCATGAGCTTGGATGAATTCTCGTGCCATATTTGCCACCGAGTTCTATGAAGAAACCACTCACTAGTACTCATTGCACTCATTCAATGCTACGAAGTTTCTTACTTAAGGTACATAACCATCTCGAAAATCCGTAATCAATTTGCTCGTCATCATCGACTCGCCATCTGCTTTATGGCCCTTGTCTTTGCGATGATCGCCAAGCTACCGATGTACTTCGAAGTAGAGGTAAGGTCATGACGCGCTCCAGTGTGCAGCCTCAATGGTTATACTCACGGGGCTCATTTGTACCACCGTGAATAGTTCCAATCAGACAACTGTTTATGTTGAAGGACCTTCGAGTTTTAGGTTGTCCCGAATGGTAACTGTACGGGTATCACATCCTTGACGGCCACCGTAAGCGAATTCAGTGAGACGGAACCGTACAAGACAGCTTATAAGGTTGGCTACCTTTGCCTTTTTTTGTGCCTCTGTCTGCATACTTACATCTCCAATGAGTTCGCTCATCGTTGTCTCTTTTGTTTCTATCTTTTCCTAGTTCCTGCTCTAAGTGTCCATTACTTTTAATCCACTAACACGTAGTTAACTCTGACATTCCTTCAATTTTCACATTTAATTTTGTCATTGAAAAAAACGGATTGCGTTTTTTGGATTGAAATTTTTTTTGGTTTTCCCTTTCAGTTCTGGTTCCGGAGCATAATCACAATCATTCTGCCTTTCGTCCTGTGTTTCTACCTCAACTTTGGCATCATTCGTTTACTTCGTGCTCAGCACCACGGGGCTAAACTCTTCCGTTTTGCCACTTCGGAACATCGGGTAAGTGAAGTGTTCATCTGGTCTGAGAAGAAGAAAGCTGTGTTCAGACTCTAGAGATTCGCCCCTTTTACTGTTTTGAATCTCTACAAAGCTCAAATGCAGTGCACACGATGGCTGGGGGTGGGCGGTTACACTGGCAACGTAAGCGGTGAAAGGGCCGAGTGAGGCATGGAAAAGCGTCGTCTCGCAGTCCTCCCCTGATAACTTAGGCAGTACTCCCCTCCCCTACAGCCATCGTGCCCGCTGCCTTAAAATATTTCAAGTTCATTAGGCGTAGTTCGGCAAGACGAGCAGGGTACTGAGTGCGGAAGGGGTATGACCATCGGAGAACCAATCTACACTGACAATGTCTTTTGGAGGTCAAAATGTCCATGGGAATAAGTTTTCAGCGTTTTCTGCCAACGCAGCAAAAAGCTGGTCGAAAACTGGCCTGCTTGAAGATTGGGGCAGTAAAGGTAGTACAGAATGCTAAAATATGGATAAAAATAACTGACTCCAGGGTGGGCTTTAACCCACAAGTAATGCTTTCTGGACAAGTGCGTTATCAGTTACCCCATCGAGGCCGCTCTTACCCTCTCAGCCTTTTGTGTCGCAATAGCCGTCCCATAACCCTCGAAAGACGGTGTAGCCGACCCGTGTCCCAGTTGTATTTTTTGATAATTGATACAAGGCTCCGAAACAATATTTTTTTTGTTTTTTTACGACAGAAGAGACTCAGAGCGAGATCATAGGCTAAGGCTATGGCAAGCCATTAAGCTGAGCGGGTAGGAGGCTGTCACGATGGCGTAATGGTATCACTAGACTGGAATGCGTGCAGCAGGTTCAAGGATAGCGTGGGGTCTAGTCGCTTGCCCATAATTCAGCATTCTTATAATGGAGTTATTTAAAAACTTATTCAAACGTTTCCTACGTAAATGCTCAAAAATTAGTTCGTGGTCATTCTTCACGGAAGCTGCAGATGGTGGTGGGTGTAGCTGATAGTCCCTTTCCAAAGCGGTCTTTTATTAACATTGCCTCCACTCCAATTCGGGTATCTCGAAACTCAAGGGAGGTTTGCACTGCTGCCTCCATAAGTCAAGAACTCCAAACAAAGATCGGTTTGACTCCCGTCTTTTTCTGGTCTCTGTTCGTCCTTGCTAAAGCGCACGCCACTTGAGAAGGATAGCGTGCAACATGTCTATTATTTTTAATCGGCCTTCTTCGAGAACAAAAGTGCTCGTTGCTGGACTATCGATACTGGTCTACTCAAAAAGGGGAGTTTTTACGAATGTTTCGCTTAAAAGCATCGCCAATTGTCGGAGCTTACGTCACCCTATGAATAGGGGGTCAATAAAAAAAAACACTTTTCTTCCTCGACTTGCAATGCGCTACAAGTTACACTTTATTGAATTCTGATTGGACATTTCCACCATCATATTCAACAACACATTGTACACTATCACGATCCGCCACAGCCTTCTGGACGAGCGCCATCGAGAGATTCTGCCACGCGACCGTGATTCGGTGCCTGAGTTCAGCGAGGTCGTTGATTTCTCCGCCACTGTAGACCACCCTGTTGAGCTCCTCCCGAACCCGGTAATCGAGGGGTTTAGGTCAGGTGACACACTTGGATATTCCGTCTTCTTCAGGTACTCAACGCCCTTCGATTCCAAGTAGGCGAGAGTTTTTCCAACGCCCTTCGATTCCATGTGGTGGCACCCAATCCTGTAGCAGTACGAAGTTTCCAAGATGGTACAGGCGACGACATGAAGGCAGGATATTCTCCTTGAGTTGGTCGATGTAACCGTCAGCGTTCATTTTTACCCACGAAGAAAATATCGGTCTTCCCATTCCAGGAATCTCCGGTCCATACCATCTAACGCGCCTTGGCGACTGCGGTGAAGATGATATCCTGGACCGTAGCGACGTTGTCGGAGCTGCTCGATGTTGTCTTCCAGATCAAGAGTGTTGGTCTCCAGGTAGCTGTCCATACAAGAAATTTCGCAGCTGTTTGGAGGTGACTTGAATTCCGTAGGCGTTTTTCATACATGAATGTGATGGACAAGAGGCTGCTCCTGCTTATCGAGGAACATCTTGGGTATCTTCCGCCCTGGTACTCGTATCCACGTCTTCTATCTGGGCTGCGTAAACTTTACTGATATGTGACTCGGAGAAGTGTCTTTTTTTTGCCCCCCCCCTCTGTATATTGATAAAAAATGGGTCAAAGCGTTGTGCGGCCATGGCATTGAAACGTGGAGCATAATCTTGAGCGATCGGAAACACATTCACTCGAAACATTCAACATCCTGCCATATCATGTGAACTACAGACAACAGGAAACGGGAGGGGATTCAGAATGCTCTCTGAAGCACAAGTTGCTCGGACCACTGTTGCTACGTACTGACGCGGGGCTGCAACAGTCCGCGAAACACCAAACATTTGCAACTGTGTAGTATAAGAGATTGTATTCTGGCTACGAGTTATGGGAAATATGTGGCACTTGTAGGCTGGCCTTGTCGTTAGCGATGAACAGAGAAGCTGCGCTTGCAAAAAGCAAACCAATTCCACGCAGCCCAGTTGGCATTCCCATTTATCTCAGACGTTTTTTGCGGAAATTTCTTGAATCGCCCTTTTGTTCGTTGATAAACGGCGAACATTTCTCCTTGAAAAGTGTGGCACAACGTGAATTCCCGTCACTTGAGGGTCAAGCAGCCTTAGTAGCTCAGCTACCGCTCCTCATAGGGATGCTCGATGACACCTGATCCTATTTCGAGTTTTTCTGTTCCAAAGAGGTGATGAAAACCCTAAAAAATGTGAGGGGGTCATAACTGCGATGTTGGGAAGCTCTAGGCGCATATATCCTTACCAACTGGACGACATCGTTTCTGAAATTGTCTGATCAACCAATGGATGGTGAAAGCGCGACTTATGGTAAATGAGTAGTTTCAAGGTCTACCGCTCACTCTATGCTTACATGTCGTTTTGAGAAGGAAATGACTGCATGCTCCCCCAACAGCTCGGCGAGAAGGGCGTCTATATCAAATTAGGAAGGAACTCCTAATCCTGTTCCACCTTTTGAAACATTTTGGGGGAACACGAAGATCGATCACATCTGCCCACTCTGCAAATCACAAATTGGATGCGAACCAGGTGCTGAAGTGCGAGTTGAAAGAGTTTGCAGTGATTTTTCTTGTCCCCTACCGTCTGCCAATCAAATATGTTATTAACGACGGCTCTAGGCGCCTCTAATCAGAGGTCGGACATTGTTGCTCAGCTGTGCGATATCTATCTATTTTTATTTTTTCTATCTATTTTTATTATTAGGGTGTCCACAAAGTTCGTTGGCCATTTGTAAACAGCGTCGCGTTACGCAACGCGTTGTGATTTTGCATAATGATTTCGCAATACTGAAAGTACTCGCGATGGGCTATCTTCTGAGCTAGCTAGCTCTAAATTTCCTTTCCTGCTCTTCCCACAATAAAGCAGTGAAGATGAGTGATAGTCACCACCACCGCCGATGTTTGCTGGACTACTACAACCTGGGCATCTCCAGACGTCAGGCCACGACCAGGATGCGTCAGCAGTTTGGTAATAACACCCCTTCTAAGAACTGGATGTCAAAATGGTGGACTCGCTTCACCAATGAAAACTATGGCATCGAAGATATGCCGAGGTTTCTGGTTCTCTCGCCACGGCGTCGTCCACTACAGCATCCTACCCAACAATGCCACAGTGACGGCAGAGACCCTCTCTAAAGAATTGCAGGAGGTCAAGGTGAAAGCTGCCGCCTTGTCCCAGAAACTTGCAAATCCGTGGTTGCTCTGGGACAACGCGCGCCCCCACAAAGCGAGAGATACTCAGGCCGTCCTGGACAGGCTGGGCATCAAGACGATCACGCATCCACCGTATAGCCCGGACATCAGTCCATGCGATTACCACATCTTCCGGTCCATGCAAAATTTCTTGGACGGAAAACAGCTGAAGAACGAGCGCGACCTCGAGGACGTGATCGAGGACTGGGCCGAGTCGCGGCCGGCCGGCTTTTGGGAGGATGGAGTTGCCTCTCTACCCGATCGTTGGCGAAAGGTGGTGGGTATGCATGGAGATTATATCATGGACCGGTAAGTTCAACTTGGTGAGTTATCTTTACAAGCTCTGAAAAAACGAATGGCCAACGAACTTTGTGGACACCCTAATACGTCCATCCCTCTCTCTCTCACCCCCCCCCTCTCACCTCCTCCCCCCTACTCCTTCTGCCTTACGAATTGAGGATGTTCATGGTCTTGCAATTGCAGTGAGGGAGGAAACTGGGTACTGCACTGGGTCATGATGAGTTTAGGGCGGCTTCCACGCTAATGTTGTTCCACACGACTGAAGGATCGTTCTCTAACGATACGATCTTCAATCGCAGACGAAACCCTTTGCAATAGGAACTGCCGCTTTCATGTG
Organism: Cooperia oncophora; assembly: GCA_036418165.1. Lineage (NCBI taxonomy): Eukaryota > Metazoa > Nematoda > Chromadorea > Rhabditida > Trichostrongylidae > Cooperia > Cooperia oncophora. The sequence continues at coordinate 7,532 of MU912895.1, forward strand.
ACCCCAATATACCCGCTATAGTTTTTTCATCAAAATATCAATCAGCCCGTCCAAGCTGCACTCTTTAGCTTAGAAATATTCAAAAATATCAAAGATTTCCAAATGTAGATGTTCGATTTCAATTTCTTTCATGGCAGAGCGAGTTTTTCGGGAGGGCTATCCATTATCCGGGATGGGAATAGCGAAAAGTATGAATGATGACACTAGCGAGTGTAACCATTAGAATAAATTGCTCGCTCATCCTTTTTATTATTTTTTTGTGGTCCAGCGCGCCATTATATTTGCTCAACCTAATATTATGAAATACGGAGACATCCGGTTTTCATATGAGTGCATAAGGGCATGGAGATTCGAATATGAAACGCGCGTATTAAACGCTGAGCCCGCATTCAAATTTGATGAGTTATGCGGCTCAAATACTTATAACAAGGTAGCAAGTAACCCCTCAGTGAAGAAAAATCAGAAAGAAATCATAGGAAAGGCTCTATATATTAGGTTGTCCGGAAAGTTCTCAGCGTTTTGTGCACCTATTTTTTGTACATTCACTGCTGATTAAAAACTCATTCTGCCTTGCTTCTCAGTAGCACATCCTGTAGAGAATTTCTTGCGCTATCTGATGGTATAATTGCCGTTTCACCATTGCTTGATAAACCCCTTTTTCAAGATTTTTTCAAGCATGTGAAAAGAGCACTTCGGACGATTTTTTTCTTCGACTATAAATTGGGGCAATCCGCAATCGAAACAGCTCAACAAATTAACCAGGTGTGGGGCCCAATAGTGCTAGAGAAAGCACTGTGCGGCAATGGCTCAACAAATTTCGTTCTGGAGATTTCAGCCTTGAAGGTGAACCTCATAGCGGTCGACCTAAAGCAATATCTGACGAGGATTTTAGGGGGATTTTGAAGGTTGACCCATCCCAAACAGTTCGAGAGATAGCAGAAGAGCTAGGCCTTGGCAAATCCACTGTTGCAGATGGTCTGGAACGCATTGGGAAGGTGAAAAAACTCGACAATTGGGTGCCCCACAATCGGAGTGACCGGCAGGAATCGGCACGTCTCGAGGTTCCTTCTGCATTGCTTTTGCGCAGCAGAAACGACCTGTTTTTGGACCGAATTGTCACCTGTGATGAAAAATGGGTCATGTATGATAACAGGAGACGTTCCGGACAGTGGTTGGATTTCGACGAACAACCGAGGTAATTTTCAAAGCCGAACCCTCCCAGCGAAAAAAAGAGTCTGCGTCACGGCCTTGGTGTTCATCGGGCTGTCGTGCATCCACTATGAATTTTATCACCAGGCCAAACATCACATGCAGCAAGTAAGCCCTACTGTGAAGAAATCGACGAACTGTACCGAAAATTTTGTCAGATGCAGCCAGCACTTATTAAAAGAAAGGGTCCTATTCCATTGCATGACAACGCTCGCTCGCACACGACTTGTTACACAAATCAACTATCCATTAAATTCGAATAAAGTTTGTGGTGGTTGTCCAACCGCGCATACTTCTCGAGGACCTTTCGCTAACCAACTATCACCTTTTCTAACATTTTCAGAACTCCCTTGCTGGAAAATACTTCATCAATCAGGACCAGGCAAAAAAGCCTTCGTAGATTTCGTGAACTCTCGACCACCCAGTTTTTACTTTGATGGGATTTCTCGACTGCTGTCACATTGGCAAAAGTGTGCTGATTCGAATGGTGCCTATTTCGATTAAATCCGATGAGTATTAAAAAAGTTACGATCGTTTAAATGAAACACCCAAAACGCTGAGAACTTTCCGGACAACCTAATAGAACCGCTCGCTCAATTGAGGTTGTACGTGCTCAAGACGATGAGAAGATGCGATCGCACGAGTTCTTACTTATCTACAAGGTGTTAAGGGGAAAGATATCAGCTGTACCTCCATATCACCTCACTCTCACCGCTCGACGTGGAGAGAAGCGCAATGGAACAACCGCACCATCAGGCAACCATTAGGCTGCGTTTATACTTTGCGGCAGCGTAGCGTAGCGCTTCCAGCGTACGCCAGCGGCAGTGCTGGGGAGAGGATGCATATCGATCTAGCGTTCCCAGCGTCACCAGCGTCACGCTAGCGTACGCCAGCGTTTCTCCAGCGTTTTGCTAGCGTTTGCAGCGGCAGGGGATTAGAGACTATGGGAGAGCTGGAGGGTACAAAACACATCGATTGCGCGTCTCTCACTCACCCTCAGTCTCTACAATACACGTCGATTCCGCGTCTCTGACGGCCACATAGTCTCTACAATACACATCGATTCTGCCGGCCACATATTCCCTACAATACACTTCAATTCCGCGTCTCTGACGGCCACGTAGTCTCTACAATACACGTCGATTCCGCGTCTCTTACGGCCACATAGTCTCTACTCCCTGCCGCTGCAAACGCTAGCAAAACGCTGGTGAAACGCTGGAGAAACGCTGGTGACGCTGGGAACGCTAGATCGATATGCATCCTCTCCCCAGGCACTGCCGCTGGCGTACGCTGGAAGCGCTACGCTACGCTGTGCTACGCTGCCGCAAAGTAAACGCAGCCTTAGAAATGAAAAGTGGGCGGTGTCAATGATTGTAGGTTGGGTCAACACCTGACTACCTGCTCACGAAGGGAGAGGAAAATCTCAACTGAACGCGGACGCTGCCTTTAAATTTATAGGTACATAAGCGATAGGCAGAGCCAATTCAAGACAATTATTCATCCGTTTCGATTGAGAGCGTTTAGGACTGAAGGGATCTTCTGGAACTGAACTTGGATCCAATGCCAGCGACTTTATCTTGTTCTTAGCCCCTGCATTAGCTTGGTCGTTTAGTTGTTTATCCCACGAAACAGAAAACGGCATAATCGCCATCTCATTTTGGGTTTACTGCTTTCCGAAATTTTCGAGGAACTTGCGGTTATCATGGTTTCAGAAGAACATTCGTTCGGCGACGCTCATGCTGGTGTTCGTGACATGCACTTACTTGGCGTCAAACATGCTCAATGTGATCGTCTACACATGGGAGCTGATCGACAAGGTTATAAACTACCGAGTGTTCTAGTGCTTTGAACTTTCACTGAGTATCCTTCATTACAGCCATCACTTATGTCAGAACAGTTGCGGCCGTTCTACACGCTCTCTTCTGATCTGGTCTCTCTACTGACGGTGTTAGCTTGGTGCGTTTTTTAAATGTCGAGCGTTCTCAAGGAGGAGCGTTAACACCATTCAAACCCAACTAATGTGTCTTTTTCAGCGGAGCTACGTGCAATAGGCTGTTCGAACTACCGAAGCCCGAAGCTTCAATGTGCAATAGTTGCCAAAGGATTCTAGGAAGGACAAATGAAAGATGTGAAAAATTTCGCTTTAGATGGCCACCTTTCGAGTCCTATAAATACCGACATGACGCTCCAATTTAGAAACTCAGTGAAATTTGCATGCGAATTTCTATCGTTCTTATTATCACTATTACCCAAATCTAAGGCCTAATGTTTTACACTCAATATCACCGCAACCATATTGCGCAGTAGTCGAGCGCAATCAGAGGTTCTCACATGCGGCGCTTATATCATTGGGTATTTCCTTCCTAGAACGATTTCAGCCCCATCGCCATTGATAGAGCAAGGGAGTCAAATCCGCGCTGCTCACGCCGCCTCCGACAGTCTGCAGTGATGAGGACTGTACCTCAGTGTAATGGGCTGTTTGAGTGTGAAAGAATACGATCTACGTTTTAAACACAGACCATGATCATAGTGAGTGGCGCTACATGCCGCTGCATCACTCGAAGCAAGGGAATAGGGTCAGGAAATAAGGAGTGAATATGACGTTGAGATGTCGGTGAGCAGTGGAGAACAGAAAGAGTCTATCTTGAAGGCGGTTTCTGCGAGGAAGCCAAGGAAAGCTACGGTGTAACCTTAAAGGCACATTCCGCGAAAAAATAAGGCTATGACCTCTCAAATGTGTCGGACGACCCGGAAGGCGATTTTTGAGGCTGCGCTACTTTCAAAATGTGAAACCAAACTGGCAATTAGACGCTCCCCTAGGAAGCTTGGCTAATTAAGGCCCATTGGACTACCCCTTGAGGCCCCATGCCGCCCCTTCACCGGCTGCTAGCTACTAGCTAGTAGCCACTATGTTATCTTTATCTATAATATTTCGGACTGCTTTTACTGCTGCTTTTCTCCGCTAATCAGATACTTAGCACTTTTTTGTGCCTATTTGAGTTCCGTTTCCCGCAATTTGCGGTCGCGAACTGTGCCTTTAAGTCACTCAAGATTAGAAGTGTATATGCTAGATGAATCGCCTGTGAAGAAAAAAGGAGAGGATACCTTCATGCTTTTTCGTCCTGCAGCCTCGTTTTTCACTAAAAGGCAGGCCTTGAGGGCAGAGTCTGGCAGCGGAGTCCTGCAGCGTCGCAGTTGTTCATGAAAAAGGGGGCGTCACTCAAACCTATATTGCTCTATAGCGGGCCTCCCTTACAATTTTTGTACGAGGTTGTTCCTCGCGGACCCCACCACTCTCCAGACGCGATATTTTCAACTTCTATGCCTGATCGCGGACCGTACCTTTACACTCATTGTTGTAATGTGCGAAAAAGTTAAATGGATTTTGCACTTTTTAGTGCTTGCCGTCTTCCTATCTACATTGCATGCAATGCACGAATCCGATGTGAAGTACTGGACGCGCTCAATAGCTGCGTTCTCTTCAGTACCGGCAAATATGGCAAGGTTAGTAGTAGGTATCAACGTATGAAGACTATGAGGGCATTCGCAATGCTAATTGGATGTTTCTTTTACTTTATCGATATTTCACATCTCTTCAGTGCCATAGAAGGCGGTCAGATAGAACTGAAAACATTGAAGGAGCGGAAACATTTTGGAATTCCCATGCTCACACAAGCATTGGTGCGAACGATATGGTACATTGTAAAATGAACCCAGTTTCATTTAGAATGGCCGAAGAACAACTTCACCGATTTATGAGAAACACTGCTTCTTAACTACATATAGACAGAAGCGCTCCTCGGGATTTAGAACTGTGAATATATATTTATTACATGATGTGACTCATGTGGGTGTACAGAAACGTCAACGATAAAGTTGAATACGACATGATCCTAAGCTAACTAACGCAGTGAACACAAAAAGAAAACGAAATAAAATGACATTGTAGGAAAAAACCTGCACGTGTTTTTGCAGAAAGGAGGCAAACAAAGAAAAGGAAAAGACAGTCCAGGCTCCTTAACGGAAACCAAGTAGCGCTCGACCATGTCCTTGAAAAGCCTGTGCAACGTTATGGGGTAGCGATCTGAATTTTTCTTGAACTTAAAGTAATCAGTACCAGGCCCTAATAGTGAAGAAATACAATCTGAAATTCTGCTTAGGCAGTATACGTTTGAGAGGGCTGCCCCTGGTCACTGATGGCCGCAATCCAGAGAACTTGTTCGCATCACAAACAGACGTCGTTGTTCAAGACCACATTTGCCTTGAAGGATCTTGTGAAAAAGAACCAAGTCAACAATGTCTCTCCTGTAAGGGCCACGAGAGTGGGCAGCTTAAATTTCTAATTACTTTCCATTGCTAGAGGGATATATACCTTAACATAAAGAAAAGCTAAAATTCTTATCATCAACGCTCCCTTGTGAAGGAATTCTGGACTTTTTCGAGCAACGAAATCATTTTCGCTTTGAAAGTGGTTGGAAACGGGTGTGCCGTACTCTAGCAGAGGTCTGATATAAGTTTTGAAAGCCCGCAACAACACTGTGGAATTCTTTGTCGTAAGAACCTTGAACAATCTATACACTATCGAGTTGGCTTTACGAGCAATAAGCTCACAGTGCGCGTCAAAGCTGAGATTCTTGGTCACTATGAAGCCTAAATCCCTCTGGTGCTCCACTTTCCTGATAGGAGTGCCTTCAATCACATAGGGGAAACTGCCTATTTTTTGAAACTCAGATGCAACATAGTAGTCTTTTCTAAGGACAACCGCAGGGCCCATTTATTAGACAATCTATTCACTACCTCAATGGAGCGTTGCAACTGCAGACAATCATCATGAGCTTTTACTGTTTGGTATAATTTAACGTCGTCCGCAAAAGCACTGCATTTGACTCCGCTCTTTGTGATAAGTGAAGGCAGCTGGAACGTGTAGATATTAAACAAAACAGGGGAAAGCACACCTCCCTGTGGGACTCCACTAGGCGCCAAACGTGGAGAGGAGAAGGTATTATTCACCCGGACCATGAATGTCCTATCACGTAGGAAGGCTCCAATCCAAGCAATGATATGGGAGTGCACACTTACCAGGGAAAGTTTAGTAAGGAG